>JAFIRS010006198.1:0-41322 GCA_018342105.1 Gonioctena quinquepunctata | reverse complement strand
TGAAGACGTAGAATTTGTACTCGTAACTTGGCGCGAGCGTCGGGTCGGAAAAAATTCAAATGGTCTGCCTTTGGAATATCAAGCCTGATGTCTGCCTCATCGATTCCCTTTGGTTTTATAAGAAATCTAAAACATCAGTTCAAGAGGCAGATATGTGCGCATAATAAAGCACACCCATTTTTTTACATTTTCGAAGCGCTCTCAATAGAAAACGCAGAGGCAACATGCTGGCGGACTATTTTTCCATGGTCCTTCTCATTGTTTTAAATCGAACAATTCAGGTCTGCCAAGTTTGCACTTTATATACAGTTTTTTAAATCATAAAAATAACTTAAAAAATCAAATACTACAACAGTCAGAGCCCTGGATGTCTGCCTCTTTGATTTTCTGTGTTTACAGGATGATTGTGACCATCAGCCCCAGAGGCAGACATGTGCGCATAATATAGCACACCTTTTTTTTTTACATTTTTGAAACGCTGTCAATTGACAACGCAGCGCCACCATGGTGGCAGACGCGGTCCTTGATGTTTCTAAAGGTCTAATTCTTGCCATTAATAACGACTGCCACGTGTGCCGATTATATCGAAATTTTGCTCGCCACCTCCCTAACTATAACCACGCAGAGAATACAAATATGAACATAAATGACAATTCAAATCATTTCATTGGAAGAACGTTATTTTGAATGTGTTTCAAAGTAAGATTGTAATGGAAAGCGCTGTCAGTGAAACAAGTTTAACACCGCTGTTATAACCCGAGAATATACATATTCAACGTGATATGTGAAGAAATGGAAAGCTCGTCTATGAAAAGTTATTTTAACGAATAATCCATTCCAAAAAGTCAAAAATGCAGAAGAAAATAGCTACTACATGATGTTTAAAAAAAAACCATTGAGTAATGAGTGCCAAGAGATGAAATGAAAAAACGTAAGACCCAATAAAAAATTATCTGTATAAACAACAATTACAACACGTGTGATGCCAGATCCGTGAGATGGAAAATTATCAGGGATTACATCATATATCATCAAGATACATTGCAGCTGATGACAACCCCAATATTTTGATGTGTTGACAAGATAAGGAGTGTCTCCTGCTGAGAGATAACATAAACTCGTTTTTTTTTTCATAAAAACGACCATAAATAATCGCCGTGCGATAAAAATAACTCTAAAATTAACTAGTCCGTCAAGAATGATCCTTTTTAAATGAAGGTCCTATCTGACTCGCTGATGAAAAAACTCGTTGATTAGGGAACGAAGCAACGAAAATAATATAAATAGAAATCCTGAATAAAAATGAAACCTGTCATCACGAACTGTTATGTGGGTAGACTGATAGCCCTAGGCATCATCCACTAGTGGTATATAAAAAGGATTTGAAATATTGAAACTCACTCAATCGACTCTCACTGAACTCTCACTCAATACACAGCTTAGTACACAGCTCGAACTACCAACTATTTCAAGAACTAATATTCGATGCAGTCAGATTCTTCGCTCTAACGGTCAATTGAAATAGTTGAAATGTATATTAGAATATCGGAACGGGAGAATGTTTTACCTAGAATCAGTGCGTGTCAAGGAACTAAGAAAATTATAATTAATAATCGGAATTCAGAAATCGTTTGATGAATATATCGTTTGTGAAATCAAGAATCTGTAATAGTGGAAAAAAGTCATCTTTATTTTTGTGTTTTGAAATCATTTGGTATATCAGATCTTTTCCATCTATTATTCAATTGAATAGCATATTAGATTTTCTACGAAATCTCTACCCAAACTGAAAATGCTTTTTCTGATATTTCAACCACATATTTGAGTATGGCCATTTGTTGTTCTGTCATTTCATAAATTAAATTAGCTTTGAACTCTGAGCTACTCTATAGAATATCTACTCATTTGTAGCATGCATAAAAACAAGACTCCCATCACTGTGAAATACATTCCGTTATATGTTGACTTATTGTTGTTGATGTGAATCTATCCTAGCATTATCTCGCACTTTAATTAATGAATCAAATTAATTTCCCTGAGAAATAAAGAATTGAAAATATCCTCGGCCGGGGACGAAACGTATTCTATTAACAAATAGACCTTCATTACTAAACGAATCCAATAACCCAAGAAACTACTCAAAATCAATACAAAAGGATTAAAGAAAAAAACAAAATACATATATATATATATATATATATATATATATATGAATGTATATGTTTATATATGTATAATATATACATGTATATACAAATACATATATTAATTTTCTAATAACCTATAATTTCATCATTTCAGTTTGGTAAATTTAGTAGACTTCAAAGATACCTTCCGCATAGAAAACAATCAAATGCACTCTATGTACCAAGACCCGGTAACCACGGACGAAGTCTCAAACATAATAAAAACACTAAAAAATAAACCTTCCTGTGGTACGGACCAACTAAATACCAAAATAATTAAGGAAATCAGAGAAAACATAGTAACAATATTAGCTCACTTAATAAATATTATATTCACCTCCGGAAAATTCCCAACTGCACTGAAGCAAGCAGTCATAACCCTTGTCCACAAGAATGGAGACAAAGGTGACCTCAATAATTACAGACCAATCTCAGTTATATCAATAATGGCTAAAATATTAGAAATATGTATAGTTTCCAGATTAAATAAATATCTAACTAAAAATAACATGATATCATCTCGTCAATTCGGCTTCAGGGAAAATCTTCCCACAGAGGACGCTCTGTTTCATTTCACAAGAAAAAATCCATGCATATCTAGGAAATAAGAGCAAAGTTATAGGAATATTCATAAATTTGGCGAAAGCATTCGACAGTATATCTCATGAAATGCTTTTGGAAAAACTTGAATCCCACGATATTCGCGGGATTGCATATGAGCTTTCCAAGGTCTGTCTGACTGACCTTACGCAAATGGTCAAAATAAATGACTATTTCAGTGAAAATCAGCTAATTGAATTCGGTATTCCCCAAGCAACAGTTCTTGGTCCCCAGCCATTCCTACTTTATATAACCGACATGTTGAAAGTAAATATTCCGGGCGATATCATATCATACGCCAATGATACTGTGCTACTTTCTACAAGTCACACCTGGAAAACAACGAAAAAACAGGCAGAAGCAGGCCTATACAAAATCAAGTGATGCTAGACAGTAATCTTCTCAGCTTGAACTTCAACAAATCTTAATTTATGACCTCAAATAGTATCGTAAATTAGCCTGACTTCCCCACCTTAAAATATCACTCCAACTGTGCAATGAATCCTTGTATATGTCAAAGAACTATAGAAAAAGCTGGAAATATAAAATAACCAGGCATAATAATAAATAATACACTAAAATGGGCTAGTCACTCTGAATATTGAACAAAAAGACTGAGAAAACTGGTACACACGTTCTATGAGCTACGGAAATTCCCTCCAATAAACATACTCACAGTAGCATACAGATCGCTTGCTGAATCTATTTTGTCCTACGGTATCATCATATGGGGTGGTACTTATCATAGCCGGATGAAAACACTCATATTAACACAAAAATAGATCTTGAAAGTCATACTATCGAAACCAAAGAGATTTTCAACAACACTGCTCTTTTCAGATACAAGATTCATGAACATTCACCAACTTTATGTTCTCAGCGCCTCCAAATTTATGTACAAAAATAAAATTGAGAAAATCATTAATAAATACGATTACAGCACAAGAAGGAGAGACAACATAAAAACACCCCAAACTAAAACAACCCTCAAAAATGTATCTGTACAACAGGACAAAAAATTTACAATTGTCTTCTCCAACACCTTGAAGTATTGAAAATTTCAAATTATTTTGTATTGAAGTGGAAAAATTTATTCTCGTTAACAGAGAAACCTTTGAGTTATTACTATGACTGAAAATTTATAGCAAACTCACAAATAAGAAAATGTCATGCGCGCCAAAAACACCCTGTTGGAATCTTCTAACTCATTGATATGTTCACTTTATATTTTTAAATTTGTATATTATGAGTATAGGTTATTATTATTATCATGTACATCCTTTCCTATAATTTGCTCTCTCTTTACTGATTATTATCACTATGTACATCCTTTTCTATATTTTGCCTTCTATTTACTATTACTGTTAACTCAAGATAGGTATGTTCATGTTAAAAGCATACTGATTAGTTATTCCACTTGCTACTTACATCTACCAGTCAGGCACACTACAACTTCTCCAGAAATAGGTGCCATGTCATTTTGTTGAAGTATAGCATTTACCCTGTCATGTAACATAAATTCAATAAAATGATCTATCTATCACTCGGTTGATATGGCGTTCCAATGTTCGACCTTTATCAAGAGTAACGTTGTAATAACGCGTTCCCAGTTTTTGGCTCAGTGTCTCGGTTGTTGACGTGTATGTATAAGAGTCTCTATTCTCTTCCCCACTTGAAAACTAAAAGATCTGGACGATTTTTGAAAACTTTCTGAATTTGGTAGGACCTCATCTAGTCGGATACGCGAGCGTCTATGAATATATGAAGGTAATACTCAGCAGGAGATTTTCCACACCCCAATGGTGTTGCCCTATAGCGAAATGAAATATTACGGAATTTGATGGTTATAGGTGCTGGATTTTCAGAAGTCGTGAAAATTGATGCATTTTCAAATTCTACGACATTGGGAAAACCATTAATAGAAAAGATGTCATTGAGAAGTGCAATCGTTGAAGCAGTTGTTGGTGTATTTCGATTCATTTTTTTTTTCAGCTCATTCACTCTTTGCATATGCATAGACAAGGAAATGATGAGAAGCAAACGGTCCGGCATAATCGATGAGCATCCTCTTCTAATTTTCATCTGGTTCTTGAAGGATGGGTGGATTCAGGATCAACTTCTTCAGTCTCATACTGTTAGTTTAGATGACCTTGTGAAAAAGACAATTGCTCTGGAAGCTGCTTGCATCGAAAGTGGAGAATCAAACCGTCATCGGAAGATGAATTCTAATACAATCATCGACACTTTCAAATTATCGAAATCGAAGCATAAATCACGTCGAGAACAGGATAAAAGTTTCAATGATCGAAGCTTCTCGAAATATACTCATTCTCAGAGCCCGAAACGACGAAATCAGTCGCGTCATCACGAACCAATTGATTATCGTTCTCTAGGAATAGAGAACCTAAGTCTTCAATGCGGGAAAAGTTATCGCAGATCCAGCGATGGTTACACAGATCGCAATCGGCTCAAATGCAACTCATTCAAAACAGTTTGACATGTTGCCAACATTTGTATCACCACATTGATACGAAAAAGACATATTACACAAAATACATGATTATTCAACTGTTATGTCAGATACTGTTGATTTATATGGAGTAGCCCCAGATTCGGATTATTATTACCTATATCAATGTTGAACTGAATGGGAATCCACAACAATTCGGAGTTGACTCCGGAACAAAATTACCACTTCTAGCCGAAGATTATTTTCCTAAATTGAATTTGGATGTACCACTTCAATAATCCAATATATAATTTCGATGTTATTCCGACCAAATTGTCATGTCTAAGGGTAAAGTCACAGTCACTGTCTCCTACAAAGATAAAAATGTTAATGAAGCATTGTTCATCGTTCCAAAAGGTCAAAATCCATTACTCAGGCACATTTGGATAAGGAACCAGGAAATTGTACTGAATGAAATAAATGAGGAAAACCAACGTACTGCTACTACAGATAGACAGAATGGAATGAACTTATAACAGTGATCATTATCCACTCATAATAACTAACTACAAAACAAAAACTATCCATACCCCCAAATGGAATCTCGAATCAGCAAACGGGAACCAATTAGAACCACATAGACTCGAAAATGGATTCATGTATAATATCCCCAAATATCGACGAATCGCTCGATAACTTCATCACTATTAATTCACAAGCCGACAAAGCATCAATTGGGCAAACATCGTATGTAAACTCGATAAAATAAAAGTTAGATAGTTTTCAACAAATTCAAACGAACCAAAACTATGGAAAATCGTCTGGAATTCATTAAGCTAAGAGCAGAATCAAGACTCAAAGTGAAACAGTCGAAGCGCCAGTCATGGAGGAAATACCTATCAACCATAAACAGAGATTTGGCGAAAAGTTAGGAGAATTTCTGGCTTGAGCAATCTCGACAAAATCAAAGTTCTATAGACAACCGAAGGCACTATCTATGACGACCATGAAATTGCAGAAGGACTGTCCAGAACATACAGAGATAGATAACACACAGAATTCAATGACCCTACTCATAACTAGAAACCCAGAGAGCAAAGTCACTAAAATCGATAGAGACAACAAGCTGAACCTACCTCTCACTATGAATGAATATGAGAAAGCATTAATTACTTTTCGTGAAACGAATCCAGGACTAGACAAAATCTCAGTGATTTTTCGAAAACCTCCCACGCCAGTGCTAATGTATACCTCCTTCGACTATTCAATATAATTTGGATAAATTACGAGTTTCCCACGATTTGGTCCCAATCAATCATAATACCCATCCTGAAGATGAAAGAATCGATAATGGACCCAGAGTCTTACAGACCAATATCGCCCACCTGTGCCATGTATACTGATGGAAGAAATCATGAACAAAAAATTATAATGGACCCTGGAACGACACCATTTAATTACTCCAGAACGAAGTGTTTTCAGGCAATACCGATCCACAATCGACAACTTCATTGATCTAGAAAGGGATATCCATGAGGCATTTGCTATGAAACAAAAATAGTTAGCTGTGTTCTTCGACATCGAAAGAGCTTTCCACATGGTTTCCCAGAATCGTATTACCCGCATACTCCGAATCTGGAAAATACAAGGACACTGCCTATCATTTATAAAGGATGTCCTATTGAAATGAAGCTTCGAAGTAAAAACGAACGTAGTCTTATCTAGCCGAATGACCTTTGACAATGGAATTCCACAAGGTTCTGTTATGAGCCCTACCCCCTTCATCATTGCTATGAATGACATACTGGCAAACCACAAATCTCCATTTGAAGAACGTTTATTTGCCGACAATCTCGTGATATATGGAAAAAGCAAAAACTTTGAGATTTTATCTCTTATGACTCAAAAACCTATCACAGACTGGGAAAAATGGTCAAATGACTCCGGATTCAGATTGTCCACTACTAAGACACGCAGTATACTATTTTCTGAGAAAAACATCCAGGCTATCCCACCTCCAATGCTTCACAACCAGAACATTGAATCCGAACCATATATTCATTTCTTGGGCATGACTCTCGACCAGAAATTGAACTGGAAAATACACATAAAGAATCGCATATCATCATGTCACCAAAGGCTCATTCTTTTGGGAAACTCTGGCAAACAAGGACCGGGGAGCTGACCGGCAAACACTTCTAACGCTTTATAGCACACTCAATCGCTCCAAACTGGACTATGGCTCAATAGCATACTCGTCAGCACACAAATATCCAGTGAAGCAATTCGACACTATACAGAACTCCAAAAGACCATCCGAAAATCTTCGTTGTGAAGCTGGAGAACCATCTCTGCAAGATAGAAGAATATTACTGAACCTAACCTATGCTGCCAAACTCAAAGAATACTCACCAATCCCGGCAAATCAAGTTAGTTCTTTGAGAACGAACCAAGAACAACCAATCCTATTTATGACAGGACAAGAACCTACATCAACCAAACAAAAACAACACTACCAGAATGCTATCCCATCAAATTCAACCCTTTTCCTCCATGGACATAACCTTAACCAAAATGTCTCAAACACCTCAGCCTAGCCAATAAACAGTCAACCAACCCAACACTAAATAAAAACGAACTCAGTCTAATATTGGAAAACCACGAAGACTTTGTGAATACAGACACTTCGAGAACGAGCCAAGGCACAGAAGCAGCATCCACAGGACCCAACGTCTCATTACAGTTTAAACTCTCCAACTCATGTTCTGTATTCAATGGCAAACTGTATGCCATTTACCGTGCCATCATCTTCATCAATACTTCTGATGATGGGAAATTTATCATTATCACCGATTCCCTCAGTCCACTCTAATCCATTCTCTAATCCCACCAACCCACTGACACTAAAATGAAAAAGGAACACCATGAAGCAAAAATTAAATTGAATTCGTCTGGATACCATCACCTGTAGGAATACCCGGAAATGAAGAAGCAGACAAGAGAGCTAAAGAAGCCATAAATAGCGAAAACTCCGAAACAGTAACACAAACAGTGATAAGTGATATTCGAAATTCAATCGAGAACTCCCTAGAAATAGCATGGCATGAAAAATGGCATTCCACTACCGCGAAACTACGCGAAGTGAAGAGTTCAGTGAAACCATGAAAATATCTACCCAGAAACAGAAAAGACCAAATTCCTCATACTCGCCTGTGCCTCGGCCACACACGCCTCACTCATAAAGATCTACCCGATAAAAGACCCGAACCAATATGTGAATCTTGCAACGTGAAAACCACCATCAAACATATTCCCGTTGAATGCCCTCTACTCGCCCCACAAAGAAACACCTGCAATATTTCAGGCTCATTATATTCCATACTCGGCCCAAAATGAGTATTCAGTGTAATCATATTATTTATAAATACTATAAACATTCCCAAGAATCTGTAACCGAAATCATAATAAAATGTAATACTATCAAATTACGCTCGCTAATAACCTTCTAGAATGATGCGATCTAGTTGAATGAAAAAGAAATACTTAAGATCGATATATAATGCGCAGAATAGGGATTCGAAGACTGACTCGTGCGATACATGCTTCGTATTTTAGTAAATAATACCCATTGTTGGGCTCATTCACTGGAAATAATATTATACTTGATTACTTTTTACGAATGGACTATTACATCTTTTCATTGAGTCTATTTTTAGAATTATACATGATGGAGCAGAATTGGCTGGAAAACATCTTATGGCAATTCTACTCAAGAGTCGTCTTGCAAAAATATTCAACTCTCTAACTCTTTTCGAAAAAACCTCCATCCTCCATGTATCAAACATACACTGGTATTGGTGGCGTTTTGAAAATCAAATCAACAAGAGGCGAATTGATATTAAGACGATGTCGAAAAGTTTGTCAAACTTTTCCCACTGGCATTATCTTCATTCACACAATAGCTTCCGAAACTGGAGTATTTCTCGTCTCTTCCTCATCACCACGGAGGCTATCACTGCCTCCATTTCAATGCAAATCTGTAACTTTGTTCCCGACGCATTCCTTTGTATAACTCGTGTAATGAATGACGAAAACTTGTACTTTTTCTGGCAGCATACTAATGGCATATTTAGTGGATGGAATAACCATTTTAATTGGTTCTATGAGATTAATATTCGTCATTAGCAAAAGAGAGGAAGAAAGACCCCACCAGGGTGTAATGATTATACCATTCATTTACATATGTTTGGCTGTTGAATACGAAAATTGTTCATTGAACGGCTCATTTTCGTTAGAATGGAAAATTCCTTTGGTATTCCGATAATATATATATTCAACGAGGGGAAGACATTAGGAGGAAAAAATATTTGTTGGAGCTTCCAGAAATGTCCTTTGGTGTGAGTGAAAATCAGAATGGAATAATTCCCCACACTTCGATAGGTTTATGAATAAATTTTTCTCGATATCAGATAATATGTCGTGACTTGTTGTGTCCTATCAACAGACCCAGAAGAACCAAGTGACCAAAAAACAAAATCAGGTGATTTGGGTTAGTAATTCACACTGATGATAGAGAATTAATTTTTATATTCAAAAGTTGTGACAATATATATATGTTATATCGTGGCTTGTGCGTTTGTCTTTTTTAAAAAAGAACTTTATTTTCAATATTACACTGATACAACAATAATATAATTATTTCAATATTACAAATAAACTGAAGTCTGTCTGACTTTGAATAGAAGTGTGAATAAGAATCGTTGGATAGAAAATCAGCTCTGAAGTTGAAGTCTCCTGGCTTTATAGATTTCTAGATGCTGACTCGAAGGTCTTCTGGCTGGTGCCGGCATTCTGGAGTAAACATCTTATCTCCTGCTTAGCGTGTGGGATTTGAAGGTTAATATGAGGAAGGTGACCCAACTGCGTAGGTGTACTGCGTAGTTGTGGACAAAGGGCTATTGTCTAGTTTGGATATAACAACTCCCCTTTTTATGAAAAAGTTGTTGCTATATGGTGCAGCAACTTTTAAGACGTAATTCTTTGAAGAATTTGATGAGTTTAGATTGAGTTCGATGTCTTCTTCTACAGGTTCTCCAATTTGGACGCTAGGTCTTCTCCTGGGGAAGAATCTGTAATGGGTCCGAAGTTACTTCTTGGATTTCTGGTGGTGAAGGTGGTCCATCATCTCTTGATGTCATTATTCCAATTCTTAGGTTATTCTTACGTTTACATTTGCAAAAACAATATAAAATAATCAAGGCAATAATCAAAGTAATTGTAAAATAGGTAAACCAAGAAATATTTTTAGTGACAAAAGGTTCATTAATTAATTTATCAAGTTGATCAGAATATTCATTCAATTTATATTGAGCGGTATTCAAATCATCAGCATTAATTTTATTCAGTTTCAATGGTTTCAGTTTTGGAATATTTCCTTTTTCAGGCAAGTCTGAACAACATTGAAATGGTATCGTTATTTCTCGAAATTTATATGTAACATTTTTCTCAGTGACATTTTTAGCATGAATTCTTGTACTACCAATGAATGCATTGCAGTTTTGATTCATTTTCAAAATAGAATTTACGTTAATTATTTGAGTTTTTGGATCATTTCCTCTGCAATTCAAAGATATTGGTAAAGGGTCTGAAACTGTAATAAGCCATGTATTAATATTGATTTCATAGATATTATAATCTTTTGCAAAGAGCAACGAATATTGACATGTTTTCGGCAATTTTAACAAGTTTCTAAAAATTTGTGCTTCACACATTGCACTATTATCAATTGGATATGGAAGTACTTGTTCACAAATCTTGGTTTCTGGGTAAAGTGATTTACAATGTTCAAAATTTGGGATTACAACATATGACAAAGAATCATCGTCTCTTCCAATGTATTTAATGGAAGTGGGTAAAATATGATGTAAACCTGTTCTGTTATCCAAAATAGGGATAGGATAAAGTCGGTAAACGGTAAAGATTTCAGGTTCTACAAGAGGTATTTTTAAAATAAAAATAATCTTTGTCTCTGTTTGGAATGCTGAAAGTTCAATCAAATCGAGATACTTCGCAACATTCGAGATTTTTGGTTGTAAAGGCAAATAATTCAATTGAAGTGATTGAGAAATTTCTTGTAGTGAATTTACAAGATCATTTGGTTTTATAATTGACGTATGGATAATTTTAAGTCTAGCAAAAGTTATTGAATTCAAAATATCATTGATATAATCTTCTAAAAATAAATAATTTTCCATAAGGGCTTCACAGATATTGATAGTTTTGAATTTGGCTTCAATCATCTGAACGTTATCAGTAATATCCATAATTGTTTTTTCTATTTCCTTAATATCTTCATTAAATGTAGCTTCATCGACTTGTAATTTTTGTATTGTTTCATTAAAATTTCTAATAACAGAAGTGGTTACAGAAATTTGATTTTTCAATAAATTCTCAATCTGGTGTTCATCTTTATATAATTGATTAATTGAATTTGTAAAATAATTCTCAATCTGGTGTTCATTTCAGATATGGCTTCCAGATGCTTCCTATACCATTTATAATTCCAGCGTTTTATTCTGGGATTGAATTCTTCAGTATCTACTTTGATTTGATAATATTTTACCAAGGAATTATCAATTTGATTTAAAAGATTGTTATGTGTTTTTATATCTGCATAAAAATATTTCATACGGGGGTTGTCAGTTTCTAAGAATAAAAGTAGTTCGTTCAATATATCTTGATTGTGAGTGAGGGCTTTTCTTACGAGGGTAAGATCTTTATATACGAGAAGTGTCCATTTATCGTTTGATATTCTTGCATGGCTTTCTTCGTGGTAGAAGATTCCTATAGTATTATTAATACTTTGGAGATTATATTGAGGTGCGTATTGGCCTGTATATTGAGGTTGGTTCGGGTTGAGCTGAATCTGTTCTTGAGTTATACTCAGCGGGAAGAGTATGAATACTAGGATTCTATGCATCCTGCAATAAATGAAATACTACTTTATTCGTGAAATGGTTTTATCATATCAAAATCAAATTTACTTCGTTGATTTGTTTTCAAATTTTTCAGTAAAGCTGAATTTTTATAGACTTCGATGATTTCGAAGGGACCATTAAATTTGTTTTGTGGTTTTGATCCAATTTGACTTTCTTTTACATATACTTTGTTTCCAATTTTATATTCGGGTAGATTTTCTCTTACTTTTTTGTCAAAACGTATTTTAGATTTCTCTTTCTGTTTTTGTGTTCGTTCACAAGCTATTTTATAATAATACGATATCTTATTATTTAAATCTCTAACATATTTACTAATTAGTTGTTCTTGATTATAGGTTTTTTCAGGTGGTCTACCTGCTGTATGACCAAAAATAAGTTCATACGGTGTAAAACCATGTGTTTTGTTAGTTGAATTATTATAACACATTACCGCATAAGGTAATATATTCAGAGGGTGTTCGTCTGGGTTTTCTAATAAATTCATTCGTATCATTTCCATTAATGTCGCATGAAATCTTTCAATGGATCCATTTGATTGTGGATGATCGACACTTGAAAATGTAAGTTTCATATCATAGAGTGAACAAAGGTCTTTCATTAAGGTGTTATTAAATTCTTTTCCTGAATCACAATGGATTCGGAGGGGTGTTCCATAATGTTGGAAAAATATGAGAAGTGTATGAATTACTGATTTTGCTGTTTTATTTTCTAATGGGTATGCTTGAGGAACTTTGTGAGTTCATCCCGTATAGTAAGAATGTAATTGTCAGTGGCATTTGCATAATATCAATATTTATTCTTTCAAATGGTGTTTTGGTGTTTCAGTAATCACAAAATGGATTACTCAAATTTTGTCTAAAATTTTGATTTCTGACAAATTTCGCATTTCTTTATGAAATTTTCAACATTTTTTGAAATTCCGTGCCAGTCATATTTTTTGTTTTATTTTCTCAACGTTTCATTTATTCCACGGTGAAGATTTGTTTTCCGTTATGGTACTGGTCAAGGATAATGGGAATCATATCTTGTTCAGGTATTGTAGCAATATTTTTGACATATGATCAGTTTTATCTCTTCAATGTCAGCTAATATGTACGAAAGCATTTCTTGTGTTGGTAGGTCAGGGTTATTTTCAAGATAGTATGTTTCATTTGCTTTGAATAGGTGTTTGTCTTTATATAATGAAAAGAACATCATTTGCAAAGTTTAACAGCGTAAAAATGGAATGGGATAACAAAATATTTTCTGTTTTTGACTGATTTACTTGAAAGTACATTTATTTTCTAGAATCGAAGTCGTAATTTTTTCAAAAAATTCGATTACTTTCTGAAAATGTGTAACTTTATTCTGTTGTATTATAATGATAATATTCTTATGAGTTTTATCATCGAGTTGAGAATTTGAAAATTGATTTTTGAATAATCAATTATTGATTTTGTTTGAAATAAGTTCACAAAATTATTAATTTTCTTCGACTGTTTCAGAGGCAATTTCAGTGTCAACTGAATTATCTGAATCATCGTCGTGATTATTTGCTAAGATTTTTGATGAAATTCTGAATCTTCTTTAAAATGATTTATTTTTTTCGAGAAAGGGCATCCGCTTTTTGTTATGTTTTCCAGGTTTATATATGATTTATAATCATATTCTTCAAGTTTAAGTCGCCAACGTGCGAGTCTACTCCTGGGTCTTTTATACAAAAAAATCCATGTTAAAGGTCTGTGGTCACAAAAAAGTTTGAATTTTCTTCCGTAAAGGTAGGGTCTGAAATGTTTAACGGACCAAACGATTGCTAAGAGTTCTTTCAATTGTTGAGTATTTTGTTTCAGCTGCACATAAAGTTCGTGAGGCATAGGCAATGGGTAAATCTTTTCCTATAGGGTCCTTGAGATAATACAGCTCCAATAGCAAAAAGCAGAGGCGTCTGTTGAAAGTATAAAAGTTTCTTCAAAATTTGGATAAATTAATATGGGTGTTTTAGAAAGGTATTCTTTTAATTCATTAAATGATTTTTGACATTCTTCATCAAATTTAAATGGGGTTTCTTTTGTAGCAGTTTTGTCATTGGTTTGGAGATTTTAGCAAAGTTTGGGATAAATCTACGGTAATAACCTGCAAGTCCTAGAAATTGTTTAATTTCTTTTTGATTAATTGGTTGAGGAAAATTTACTACTGCATTAATTTTATCAGGATTTGGTTTGACTCCTTCTTCTGAAATTATGTGTCCCAGGTATGCAACTTCTTTTTTTAGAAATTCGCATTTGTCTGGTTGAATTTTGAGGTTAGCTTTCTTGTAGTCTCTTGAAAACTTCTGTAAGTCGTGAAATATGGTCGAAGTGTTGGTGAGTAAATTATTATATCATCCATATATACTAGGCACCGTTCATTTTGTATTCCAAGTAGAATATTGTCCATAACCCTTTGAAAACTTGAAGGACTATTTTTTAAACCGAAGGGCATACGAAGGTACTCTGTAATGACCGTTCTCAAGAGAAAGCTGTTTTGGGATATCTTTTTCATCAACTTCAATTTGATGAAAACCTGAGGCTAAGTCTAAAGTTGTAAAATATGTACATTGTCCAGTTGATCTTTAAAAGGTCAGAAATATTTGGCAATGGATATTTATCATCAACTGTTACTTGATTTAGTTTTCGATAATCAATTACTACTCTCCATTTTTGTTTCCCGGAGGCATCCAATTTTTTTGGTACCACCCAAACTGGAGATGACCAGGGTGAAATTGAAGGTCTAATTATATTTTGGTCAAGCATTTTTGAAATTTGATTTTTTACTTCTTCCTTATGCACGTATGGGTATCTATATGACTTAGTAAATATCGGTTTCGCATCACCTGTATCTATTTTATGTTTAATTTCATTCGTGAATGTTAGATTGTCTCCTTCGAGGTAGAAAATATCGGAAAATTGTAAACATAAATTTTCTAGCATTTCTTTTTCTTCATCATTCAAATGTTCAAGTCTCAAGTTTTTCTGAATTTCAATTCTTCTACTGAAATTTTGATCATCATTTTCATTTTCAAAATTTTGATCTTGGTTTTCATTAAAACCTAAAATTTCTTCATAATTTTGGATTGGTTCTAAAATTATATCAGAAAAATCAATTGTTTTTGGAATAGCATTTGCATTGAGAACTGTTGTTAAAAATTTCCTTTTCATTTGTTTTAATAATTGCATTTGAATTCGTACTTTTTTCTTTCGTTTGAGCAATCAGTATTGCTTCAGAATTTTTTAAATTTGAATTTAGTTTTAATACTTTTTCTGTTCTAGGTTCAATTTCAATTATGTTATGGATTTTTCTTGCATTAATTGTTACATTCGGATTTTCTGATTGAAAATTCACAATTCCTTCATTCATGAATTGGTTTGAGTTATTTTTTTGAATTTGGGGTTTTTGTGGTAATTTCGGTGAAAACTGATTTTGTGACAATTTTGTTTCAGTTGGTTTCAAATCATACTTTTCTTTATATAGGGGAAGAGTTTTATAGTTCAAAATTAATTGTCTACTCGGGATGTCAACAATTCCTTCATAATGTTCTAGAAAATCACATCCTAAAATTCCGTCGAATTCTATATCTAGATCATAAACATATACTTTATGGGGACCATGAGTTTGAAATGGAATGTATACCGATTCTGTGACTAAAATTTCTTCTTGGAAATACCGGGTATAGGCAATCTTTCTGGATATCTCTGTACGTATTTTTCACATGTTTTCTTTTTAAAAAACTGAAATTCCAGCTCCAGTATCTATGAGGATTTTAAATTTTCGAGTTGCGTCAACTATATAATACAAATTATGGGATTTCATTGTATTTAAGCGAAATTTTGTTCTGTCGTTTTTACTGATAAGTTTTTCATTCGATTCGTCAATGTGTCTGTAACATGGTGTATAGTTTCTGGTTTGTTGATAGGCGGTCTGATTGATAAATGAGCCTCTTGAAAATTTTGATTATTTTCATCTTTTACAAGGAAGTCATTATGTGGGCTATAGTGCACATCGTATTCATTGTAATAGTTTTCTGGTTCATTGTTATATTCAGAACAATAAGTGTTTATTCCGTTGTCTGAACGAAAATTGTTTGCATTATCATATTGCAGATAATTCTGGTCGTTATCGAAAGTTATACTCTCGGTTTCTAGAGGAATTTGTTGATCAGCAGTATAATCAACATATGAGTTATTATATGGGTCATTATAATCGTAATATTCATTTCCAGAGTTCAAGCAGTGTGTTCTCTGAAAGTTTGGTCTTTGATAATTCGGATTTGATTGTATGACTGAACTTCTTTGTTGGGAAAAGTTCGGATTTGTCACTAATTAATTTGAATTTATTTGAGAGCGATTTTGATTTGGGAAATTTGGTCTCGATTGATTTTAAAATTTGGTCTCGATTGATTTTGAAAATTCGGACGAGTTGATAGTATTGGGTCGATTTTGGAAATTTGGACGATTACCAATTTCATTTTGAAATTTGGGCGTTGTTGAGAATATATTTGATTATGAGATTGTTGTGGATAAAATTTCGGTTTGAAATTTTGATTGAATGCGGTCTTTGATTTTGAGGGATTCTTGATTTTGGGATTCAAAAATAGAGAGTTGGGTTTCACGTTTGATTCTGTGAACTGCGTCACTCATATCTTGAGGGTTACTGGCTCTAATGATTTGTCCAATTGTGGTTCAAGTCCTGTCAATAGTGTATTCAATGACATGTTATTAATGAAGCAATTTGTGCTTTTTCTGATCAAGTGTAAGATTTGGATTTATCTATACATGAAATCATTTTTCATTGTGTGTTTGAATACGTGAATGGAAAGCAATTCCTGTTTCTCCTGATGCTTGTTTCATTCTTTGTAAGTCTTGAATAAGTGAATTCAGATCTCGTGAATCACCAAAATGAGTGTTTAGTAAAACTTTAATATCTCTGTAACTTGTTGGGTTTTGAGAATTGACTAGTATTGCTGCTTTTTTATTGACGTTTTTTTTTGAAATGAATAGTAAAAAGGTATTTTTGATCATTTGTAGCAATTTGGTAAGCTTGATCGCAAGCGTTTAAAAATGTAGTTAATAAAATACTGTCTCCGTCGTACTCAGGAATAAGCGAAAACAATTCGGATAGTTTATACGGTTCGATTTCTGGTTGATGTTCGTCTCCGTGTTCTGACATTTTGTTTCAAGATTATTTAGGAGTTTGGTGAATGGGAAAAATGGATAACTTTGAAAAATAATTATAGACGATAATTCAAAGTCACTTACATGAATTTGTTTGATGGAATGAGAACCTTTTGGAATGGCTCCCGATGACTAGCTGAGATGTCTGGTAGAGTTTTTCTTCTTTTTTCTTGTTTCTTTCTGCAGAAATCTTCCAGATTTCTTTCTTCTTTGGTTGCGTGGATTTTCTTTCTTCTTTCTTGAAGATTTCTTTTTTCTTTGGTTGCGTGGATTTTCTTTCTTCTTTCTTGGTTTGGAAACCACCACCCTAGTGAGGACGTCGCCGTGTTCCTTCCAACTTCTGCCGCCGGTGAGGTCTTTTCCGTGTTCCGTCGGGGATAACTGGAGGTGAGGACAGTTGCCGTGTTCTAGGATGTTGAAGAATCCTACCGACTGCGCCAATTGTTATATCGTGGCTTGTGCGTTTGTCTTTTTAAAAAAAGAACTTTATTTTCAATATTACACTGATACAACAATAATATAATTATTTCAATATTACAAATAAACTGAAGTCTGTCTGACTTTGAATAGAAGTGTGAATAAGAATCGTTGGATAGAAAATCAGCTCTGAAGTCGAAGTCTCCTGGCTTTATAGATTTCTAGATGCTGACTCGAAGGTCTTCTGGCTGGTGCCGGCATTCTGGAGTAAACATCTTATCTCCTGCTTAGCGTGTGGGATTTGAAGGTTAATATGAGGAAGGTGACCCAACTGCGTAGGTGTACTGCGTAGTTGTGGACAAAGGGCTATTGTCTAGTTTGGATATAACATATATATACCCTATTTTGACAACAATGACTTGTTTTCAAAAAACTTTTTAACAAAAAATTAAACCGACGAAACACGGAAATGAATAATAAAAAATAAAATTAACCTTCTTAGTCTCAGTAACTAAGCTCCTAAAGTGATGTAAGTAACTAATTTTGAGTCGGCGCCAAACAAACAAGCAAATGAATTAGGTAAGGCGTAAAATGATGGCATCGAGTTGCGCGGTGACATTCTGATAATTTTTTTGGAGTAATTTAATGATGTTCGTTGATTGTTTGTTTGGCGCCGACTCAAAATTAGTTACATACATTAGTTTAGGAGCTCAGTTACGGAGACTAAGAAGGTTTATTTTATTCTTTACTTTTCAGTTCCGTATTTCGTCGGTTAAATTTTTTGTTAAAAAGTTTTTATTTTTCAATTCTTTATTGCTGAAATATACTAATTACTACAAACTTGTTTTTTGATTACTTCCAAAATACTTACTTACCCACCTTACTTCAACTATTACCAGTTAAATAATATGATTATCTACTGTTACTATTTGTTGTAATATAAATTATTTTTGTTGTTCTGGTTAGTTTATTTCATTACTTTATATATCATTCCATCCTCTCATAGAATATAATGGTTTTGACGGATGTGGAACAGAAATAATGTCAGTAGCGATCTGTCATTGTCAACTACGTATGTGTGTGCCAATGTTCATAAGTGAAAAATCAATTATATCCTATTTTTCCACCCGTAAGGGTATATAATTCCATTTGAAATCTGAATATTAGGTATACCCTATCTATTAAAAAAAGAATCATCCAAATCGAAGAACCCAGTACAAAGTTATGCCTGATAGAATCGGTTAACGGACCAGAATTCAGAGGGTGAGTGATCAATATCCTTCATGATGCTACCCTCAGGGGTGGATTTCATCTTTTAAATTCAAATGGGACCACTTTCGGAGTACACCCTATCCACTGGTAAAAGAATTATCGGAAGCGGACGTCTCAGTAAAAAGTTATGCGTAATCATACTTACAAAAAAAATGATGGAAAAAAAAAATACGGGTCGACTAGAGAACCTCCTCCTTTTTGGTTTCGTCGGTTAAAAAACAACTTCATCATATAATTCGATTCATATATCGCAATATTCTCTCCTATACCTAATTTCCTGAGAAAAAGGTCTGAAAATAGAGTTTTGGGTGAAAACTGTGTCAGAATATCTGCAATCTGATTTTCTCCACTGACGTGAAAAATATTTCGAAACATTTTATCAGCAACCACTCTTCGAATAAATTGATACCGTCTTCATACTTGAACATTATACAGTGCGGCTTTAATAGTCCCCCCTCTGTTAACTTTTGAAAAATTTGACGTAGAACAATGAGAAAAAAATGTTTGTCCATCAAAAAAACAATTAGTAAACAAAGAAGATGAACTTAAAAATAAGTGGTTTACCAGAGAATGGTCAAAGAACCTATAAAAACAAACTGAAAACAGATAAAAAGTTATATTATCAAAAAATAATTGAAAATAAAATAGATCCTAATGAAAAACAATGATATGTTTGGAAATTAGTTAATGAAAAAACCGGAAGAAATAATAATAATATGAGAGAAATGAAATTGAATATCAATGGGTCAATAGTTGATAAGGACCTTGATGTTGCGAATAGTTTTGCTGATCATTTCAGCACCTCTGTAAGAGTATTAAACAAGAAACAAAAAAATTCTGTATCGTCTTGAACAAAATGAGATCTAAACATTAGTAACTCATTTTTTTTCCCTGATACACCTCAGGAGATCTTTGAGATAATATGCAGCATAAAAAACTCGAGTGGTATTGACTGTTTATCAACAAAAATAATTGAATATATAGCTGAACACATTGCACTTCCTCTGTCTGAACTAATAAATATCTCAATTGAAACTGGTGAGTCTCCGGAAGAACTGAAAACTGGACTGGTTACTCCTATCTACAAAGAAGGTGACCCCCTGAGTATGGACAACTACAGACAGATAACTGTTTCAAATGTGATTAGTAAAATTGTCGAAAAATCTACTTTTAATACAATGAATAATTACCTGGATGAACACAATATTGTAACAAAATGTGAAAACGGTTTCTACCATGGGAGATCAACAGAAGGGGCGGCCTATGAATTTGTCGAATTTGTATATAAACAACTTGATAATAAGAAAATTGTTGGGGCACTATTCTTTGATCTCACTGAGGCTTCTGATAGCCTCAATTTTGATTTTGTGAAAAAAAAAACTATATGCCTTAGGATTTCGTGGAAACGTGCTGACTTGGCTGATGTCATACTTATGATTTGGGAAAATAGCAGTCAAAATGAATGAAACTCAGTCAAATGAGATGTTCACCTGGGTGTTCCACAGGGTTCTTCACCGGGTCCACTTAGATTTATAATGTTAATTAATGACCTACCAGAATTTATGAAAACGAACTGTAAAGTTAGGTATATATGCGGACTATGTTTCCTTTGCAACTTGGGGCAAGTCTCCTGAAGAACTGGCAGATAACTCAAGTGTACTATATAATGAATTCACCAAATGGTGTTTGAACAGTCATCCAATTCTAAATCATGACAAATCGGTTATAATGAAATTCAACATAACAAATGACCCAAATACTTCTTTAGATATACATACTGTAAATATCAATTTGACGTCCTCTGAGACAACAAAACTCCTCGGAACCTTTCTTGACTCATCACTCTCTTTTCAGGCATGTACTGATCATATATCAAAGAAAATATGTACTATGCGATGACATACTCTCTATTATAATGTTATAATATGAAGAAACTCTAGAATGTCAACAGAATTGTTTATTAAAAAAAATATTACGTCTTTTCTTTGGGATACATAAGAGAACCTCCTCTTTCAATCGAACAAAATTCTAACTCTCCCCTGTATCTACAACTACAAACATATTCTATTCGTTGAGAATAATCCATAAGACTTCATCAAAAGTGCTGACAATAATAACTTAAAGACAATTATGTTAATTTTTTTCGCATACCGCCTCATCGGACAACTTTTTTTGAAAAGAGTCCATCTTATACTGGCATACAGTTGTATAATAAACTACCAAACTCTATAAGAGAAATCCACGATTCAAATGTATTCAGAAATTCTCTTGAAGATCTCCTGTAGCAATACTCATTCTATAATGAATTTATGGAATGTAGCTTTTAACACAATTGTATTTCTTTATATATTTATCTATGATATAACATATTTTATGTATTCTCTTTTCTTTACTGACTCTGCCTAATATCATGTAAATGGTCTCAATTGAATAAAATATTATTTATTTACTTTATTTATTTATCACCGATACTACTTTTGAAAGACATTGTGATTGCCCGATAGATGGCGCGGGGGGAGGGGGGGGGGCACATCAACTTGTGAATTTCAAATAGCATGGCAGTGGCACATCGTTGGAATTGAATTCTTTTTTCAACCATTCTATTTTGTTCGAATTTCGTTATTACGATTTTTTCACAATATGCATTTGAAATGTCAAATATAAGTGCGGATCTGAATTGTACCGTTACCTCAATAACTTTTGAACGGTTTGATGTGAAACAATGAGACATGAAATTTATTGAATGGTATTACCGGTCCTACTTTTTGAGAGAAGATACATTACAATTACTCGACAGAGGGCGCTGGGGGCACATCAACTTGAAAATTTCGAAAGACATAGAGGTCGATTTGCACATCGTGAAAAGGTAATTCAATTTTTCTTCTAACTATGGTTGTTCTACGGAATTACAATTGCAAGTGCGGCTTTTTATAGCCACCCCTCCTTCACCCCTCACTGTTAACTTTAAAACGCTTCGACATAGATTAATGGACCAGAACAATTTTGAATGCTATCTCCGATACTTCATTGTGATTGCTCGATAGAGGGCGTGAGGGGGGAACACATCAACTTAAAAATTTCAAATAGCATAGGGAATAAAGTGGCACATCGTTGGAAACATAATTCAATTCTCTTTCCAACCATTTTTTTTTTAATTTTGTAAATTTTTTTCTGCAAATTTTGTTATACTTGACATTTCAAATGCATATTGTGAAAAATAACTGGATTGTTGGAAAGAGAATTGAGTTATATTTCCAACGATGTTCCACTTAACCCCCCATGCTATTTGAAATTATTATGTTGACGTGCCCCCCCGCGCCATCTATCGGGCAATTAGAATGTCTTTCACTTCAAAGAGTAGTATCGGTGATATCATTCGATACATTATTTTTTTTCATTGTTCTACGTCGAACCGTTCGAGAATTAACAGGAGGGGGGAGGGGGGACTATTGAAAGCCGCACTGTATAGAACAAATAATATTCAATCAGATTTTTAGCACTTATGTTGTATAACTTTGGGATAGGAAATGGTAATATTCGACTCAAAATACACTTCAACAGACGTTTTAACCCAACCAATTTGCTTCGGTATTTGAATAAAAACTTTCTTGTGCACTCTCTGATCCTGTAGTGAACCAAGATCACATAATAAATTATCATGATACAAAAATTATATACCAAGAACAAAATTTGATAAAAACACTCTTTTTAGAAATGGTGGCAATTGATAGTTAAGTAAATATCATGAATAAGAGAAATACGACATCGACCAACTAAGCAAAATATACTCGTTCTACTTACAGAATGAACTTCCATTTTAATAAATATTCATACAAATCCCCCTGTACAACCTAACAAGGGAACATCAACTACTCACAAAAATACAAATGTCTATCAGTGTGACAAGTCGTAATGTCGATATATTTTATATGCATATATTCGTTAATTCAAATTTTACATGTCAGTTCATACCAATTTTTCTTTATATAAAACCAGACTGAATACCCGCCAATTCCTCAAAATAATATATATATATATATATATATAAATATATATATATATATATATATATATATATATATATATATATATATATATATATATATATATATATATATATATATATATATATATATATATTTATATATATCTGATTCAAAATTCATTTCCAGCATTGTTTTCGATGTAATAATGAAAAAAACATTGCTTATGATACAGGTATAATAAAAAGTAGTGCCGCCCGCCTAATTCCAAGTTCTCGATCAGGTGATTTTCGAGCGCCGTTTTCTTGCTCAAAAATCACTCACAATGCCTTCTTCTTATCATCCGCATAAACTGAAAACAAAAATATCTACACAAAATATAGCCGGTTCTATAAAGAAGTCTTCCTTTTTCGATAGTTACAAATAATCTAACTTTCCACATTTGATAGACAAACTCCATTATGTTCGACTTATTTGAATGTGAGTCATAACAAATAAATCATCGCCGACTTTTCTATTGCAAACATGAGCTATAACTTCCTCTCCATTTAAAGCACAATTAATTATTGCTTTGTCGTTTTTTTCTACTTTTTCAGAAAGTTTATGATTTCTAAAATGTAGATGTATATGAAACTGCATTCCATCAGACAATAAGAAAAAAACGGGAGTTCAAATTCTCTGTATGATATATTTTCCAAATTGTGCACGTGGAAGCCTGAAAGGAATTTTCTACATAGCATTCGTTGAATTCCCAATTACTCATCTACATACATATTGACTTCATCCACAGGAGAACTTACCAACACACAATAATTTCAAACCGAAGTTCTTTGAATGATTGAGCTTTCACTGCCAATGCATGTTCAAATATATTGTTCGGAATAGAGATGAGTTTCATATATTTCCAAATTCAATTGTTAAACATGCATTGGAGTTTTCAATTGAGGCAAATAACTTTTACCAGGAATTCTGTCCATATTTTCTGAGTTCCTCATATTATTTCCGAAATATTCAGCAATCTTCCAATTTGGAAAAAATTTAAATAAAGTTAAAACGTCATTGGTGAGACCTGACATATCGTCTAAGCCCTTTCCACTTGTTTGATATATACTTAAGGCTCATCCAAATACGCATCTGAATAAGCTACGACTAACGTTACCGAGAAATTACTCACAATAGAGAAGGAGGGCCGATAATATATACTTCCTATCAGAACCAGATGGTGTAACAGAGAGGGACTAAAAATTAGCCTGGAAATTGCCTCATTTTATATATTTTGATTCTTCTGGTGTGTTGTGTTGCTTCTCCTGTTGTGATGAGTTTGTGATACAGTTCTAACGAAATTGGAAAATGACCCAACGTGAATTTTTGAACAAGCAAAGTGGGAAATTTGTCTTGAATGTTTTGAAGTATTTCCAAAATAAAAAACAGACTTCCATTGAATTATGTTATTAATTGTGCAGCTGAGGCATTAAAATTGCACTAGGACAATTTCTAGAATACGTCACGAGGGCCCACGTTAAACAACTGTTAGTATTTTGTTTTTTGTTACAAGTGCTTAATATTATGATTTTAATGTATTTTTATTAGATTTCTGTGAAGAGAAAAGATTCCAAAATACGAAAATTGCTCAGAGGAGTTAAATCTGTACCTAATAGGTTCGTTTCTCAAAATATAATGGTAGAAGAGCTCTAATGGAAAGACCATAAATTGCATCAGAACGGGTGAAGTTTTCCATAGAATATGTCAATAATGCTGCATCTGGTTTTCCTTGATAAAACGTGAATTTTTCGAAAGGGAAGTCATACATTGCAAACCTGTCATGACGATGAAATAAAATCTGTGCGGAAGGAAATTAGCACACAAGACAAACGATACATAATTGTCCATGCTGGAAATAGAGATGGGTTCATTGACGGTTCTGGTCTTCTTATTGAAAAAAAAGCGCTGATTACCAAGATTGAACATATTTGAATCAATCAAATAAAAGTGTCGTATATACACGACAAAATATAACATCAAAATAAAATTATTTATTGGTTTTGGATCAAATTTGAAGTTTCAATCAACTGAAACCAATTTGGATGAACCAAATATCTCATGCGAGCATCTCCATTCATACCTCGTTTCGGCAGAAATGTTGTTTCGACCATTTATTTATTCTTACCCGACTACGGCGAAGCAAGAAGGATTTCGACCAGTATTCGACAAATGATATCGTTGGAAGCGTTTTGATCATCCGCTGGTTATAGGCTATGTGACGTCACATTAAATTGAAAATGGTGCCCTCTAGAGGACATAAAGTCAACTACATAATGATGCCGTGTTGGGTACCAAATGAAAGGGCTTATCAGCACATTTCAAATATGATATATATATATATATATATATATATATATATATATATATATATATATATATATTTTATTTTATTTTATCATTATAAATTATTTTTATTTGGGAAGCAGTCAGGTATGTTCGATTCAATGATTGTTCTTCGTTTTTTCAGTCAAGTTTTCGATAATGTTCATTATCTTTATCAAGACTTCTCTACAATATGTGTGATTGATAACAGAATAATATTATTAACAATTTACTTACTAACATGAAAATATTAAAAATTAGTCATTAAGAGTGACATTAGGGGTTTTTTTCATGGAGGAAAAATTTTTAGACAGTGTCAATTGACTTTTTACAAATTGTCAAAATAAATTATTTGAATTCAGTTCATTTTGTTTGTGAAAAATATGAGTATAAATAGAGCTCAGATCATCAATATCTGTTCGTTTATTGATGATATTATCTTAATTTCTGTTGATATGTACCATTTCTAAAAAAAGTCTTTTAGATAAGACACTTTTAAAATCTAAAATTTCTGAATTATTATAATCGATACGATGATCTTCGTCAATAGAATGACTGGATAGTGCACAAGATCTTATAAACCTTCTACAATCACTTTTGTTGCCTGTGATTCTATCGTTTAATAATTGTTTTGTTTGACCAATGTTAACTTTATGACAATCAATACATGGTATCTTATGAATGAAATTTGATTGGAATTCCTTTGGAATTGTTGTTTTCAATTCAGTATGGAGATTGAAAATGGTTTTTATATTAGTTTTTGCAATTTTTATATTATTGTTATTGAGGACTTTAATTAATTTTGGAGTCAGATTTTGAATATGAGGTAAACTTTTATAAGTTATTCTATTTATGTTGTTATTATTTGGAGAATTCAGAATTGGAGGAATGTTATGTGAAGAAGTACTGAAAATAATTTTATTAACTAAAGAATTTGGGTATGAATTTTCGAGAAGTATGATTTTTAGTTCATTCAAACACTCTATTCTCAAAGAGAGATGGGTTAATTTCTACACTCTTGTTTTCATATCAGTAATAACATCAATTTTAATATTGTTTGGGTGATATGAATGGTAATTTATTAGTCCATTACTATTGATGGGTTTTCTGTACCACCTTGTGATCAATTTGTTATCTTCTGTTCTAATTAGTTTCATGTCTAGGAATGGCACTGAGTTATTGTTTTTTTTTCTACTGTAAATTGTATGTTATCATCATATGAATCAAAAATATTTAGAATCTCTTCAATTTTATGTTGAGGAACAGAAAGTATGAGATCGTCAACATATCTTTTTATGAAGGGGATCTTGAAGTTTATGCTTTTTAAACAGTCATCAAGAAGATCATCTAGTACAAAACTAGATAAAATTGGTGAAATACTAGAACCCATAGGAGTGCCAAAAATTTGTTTATAGAACTTCTCATCAAATATCATGTAGGTTGAATCAAATATAAAATCAATAACATCCATAACTGAAAAAACGGAAAATATTCATTGAATCGAACATACCTGTCTGCCTCCCAAATAAAAATCATTTCCCTTGATATTTCACAGTCATATATATATATATATATATATATATATATATATATATATATATATATATATATATTTATATATATATATATATATATGTATATATATATTGTTAGCTGTTGCTCGCAGCTTTGCTTCCATGCAACCGATAAAGATAATAATTTCTGAAATCACGCCCCAGATGTGAGCCAAACATATTTTCCCTCCAAACCTTCATAAAATACATATATAATAAATACTTATTTCATTTTGGGTTACGGTACAATTGTTGAAATTATATATAAAAAACAAAACGTGTGTAATAATAATGACATGAGCTGGGAGTACCTCCACGCGGTATATTTCCTAGGTATATGTAAACAATAAAACCTAAAGAAAACAGAAATTAAGCGACTCTGCAATTACTTTATCGCGAAATTATAACCCCAAAATAATTCAAATAAGTAAGTTCGAATCCGACTACTGGAAAATCACGCTCTAAAAAGTACGAAATGAAAATAAGTTCAAAAACTAAAACCCGACTACTGGAAAATCACGCTCCTCAAATTATGAAACAAGAAAATGTTCTCATCTGAAATTGTTATGCATAAACTATTCAATATTTATCGTCTATTGAATAAACAACTTATATGTAATATATTTCAATGTATTCAATACATATCCATAGTGATGTTCAGATGATAGCCGTGGTCATATGCCACCTACCCTAACAAAACAATACATTTCAACAGTAGTAAGCGATCATAAGTTTTAGGGCAATGTGGCACGGCTATCTCCTGAAGATCACCATGAATATGTATTAAAAACCTTAAAATATATTACGTGTAGGTTGGTTATTCAATAGAATATAAATATTGAATTGTTTGTCCATAGAGAATATAACTTTTAGAGAGTGATTTTTCAGTATTCGGGTTTCAGTTTTGGAACTTATTTTTTATTAAATCGAATAATCAGATATACAAAATTTGCTGATTGCTCTAACAAAAATATCCATTTAAACAAGTATCCATGTTGAATGGATGAATTCAATAAAATTTCAATTCAACAAAATAAGCTGATCTCTTCCCTGAAAATATTCATTCTAATGAGTAATCAATTTGTTAATCCACTGAATTGACAAATATGGCAAGCGAGCATGAGAGCCTACACCAGACATTTGAGTCCAGATGTCGCATCGATGAAAAGTTGGCTTTGCTATTCGGTAACATTATCTAAGTTAGGGACAGTTGTGCGAACGCTTCGCTATCTAGCGCCTATAATTCAACCACTATAATATTCTTCTATTTGAATTAATCCATTTCCGTTGTTTGATTCAAATAAATACTATATTTGTGTTGAAACAAATTTTTATTGAATATGAGTTGGAGATTGTTTCATTAGATGAACATATATTCAAATCAAAGAAATGTTAGCATTGCATTGAGGAATCCATTTTGTCACCGCAATATAATGATTCCATCAATCAAATACACCTGTGTTTTGGGATGAATTTTATTTAGTCGGGTCAAGCCAATAAGAGTGACCAATAAATTTGGTTGAATCAACAAATCGTTTTTTTCCGTGTATGAATTCGGAATCATTCGAGAAGTGGATGGCAGTATAATTGTTACCGAGATTTCAGAAACATTCATTCAATATCATGGATAACGTAAGGTGTCATTCGAAAATTCTGGAAAAAAATCCAGATTCTTAGTCGACCAATGATGATAATATACAGAGTGGGCCATTGAAAACGAAACAGCGGCTCTATAGGTTGGCAGAACCGAATTATATGAAAACGCTCGGACCCATCAACTACATTTTCGAGGGGGACATCGTTAGCGATGAAATTTCCCCGAAATACATTCCATCCCTCGGAGCTGTGACCGCCACCCCTAAATTTTAGATGGCAAGTGATACCTCATTTGAAAGGTATTTTCCTTCTCGAAATCAAACAACAACAAAAAATGAATTCTATCGATTCGTTTTCGAGATATAGGAACTTGAAGTTGTGAAATCACTTTTTATTCACTCAATCAATAAAAACAATATCTGATAAAGCAACTGTCACAATAATTATTATTGTCGATGAACTGAATGTTCAAACTGTCTACCACCCATTTCCATACGATGGTACAAGTTCTGTTCAAAACGAGACCTCACACTTCGTACCATTTCCGGCGTTATTCGACGGCATTCTTCAATAATTCTCCTTCGTAAATCTTCCAGAGATTCTGGTTCGGTTGCAAAGGTTGTTTTGTTTTTCAAGTGACTCCACAGGAAAACGTCGAGTGGTGTTGAATCTGGAGATCTGGCTTGCCACTCTATAGAGCGTCTTCTTCCAATCCAACTTCCAGGAAACATTCTATCCAAAAACGCCCAACAGACTGTGCATAATGTGGAGGTTCCCTGCCTTGTTGAAATATCAAGTGGTCTTCATGGTAACGATCGTCATTTTCAATGATGTCTACTAATTGTAGATAAACAAATTCATTCAATTATTCCAAATAAGTTTCTCCTGTCAGGTTACCGTCGAGAAATACTGGTCCAATCAACCGGTCCCCAAAAATACCGGCCCAGACATTGGGTTTTTGGGGAGTTTGAGTATGGACTTCGTGGAAAACATGTGGATTGGCATCCAACCAATAACGACAATTATAACGATCCACAGTCGAGTATACAGAAAATGTGGACTCACCAGAAAAGCAGATGTTGAGAAGGAAATTCTCATCAGCATCTATTCTCGTAGTCATAATTTCACAAAATTCCTGTCGCCTATCAAAATCATCTCCATTCAATTGGTGTACCAAATGTATTTTGTAGGGGTGGAATTTATGATGTTTCAGGATTCGGCGAAAACTGGTTCTACTGATATTGGTAACAGTAGCCAATTTCCTTTTGCTCGATGTTGGGACTGCATGAACTTGTCCTAAAAGTGCAACTTCAACAGGTTCATTTCTCAACAGAATTTCACGTTCTGGGTCTCGTTTCTTGTTTGACGAAATTTTTGCACTAATTCTAGAACGTATTTTCTAGCAACAAGTTTATCTGGATGCGTTTAATTGAACAAATTAGCTGAACGGTTACCGCACTCTTATTTCTTTAAAAAAATTGTTATTATTTCAACTCTTTCCGCGATCGTATACACCACTATTGCGGAAAAATATTCAGCAGCTTTAGTCAATTAATTCACTCTATTGTCGTTCAATGAAAGATCAGTTTGACACTGAGAGACGTCCACAATTGCGATTTGGCGAAAAAAACTATTTCATACATGTTTTTGTTGTACTCGCATTTGAGTCGAATTCAAGAAAACGTCTCTTTATCGATTCTTGAGAACCCTATATATTTTTAGATCAAGTAAATGAGAATGAAATAGAAATTCGAAACGGAATCGCATGTTATTTGTTGGTGAACAGTTAGATCATTCAATTCCTTGACAATGATAATTATCTTCAAACAGTTGCATTGTTAGATGGTATTTTTATTTATTGAGTAAATGAAAAGTGATTTCCCAACTTCAAGTTCCTATATGTCGAAAACGAATCGATATAATTGAATTCTGTTGTTGTTTGATATTAAAAGGAGAAAACCTTTCAAATGACGTATCAATTGCCATATGTTGCCTTTTAAAAATTTAGGGGTGGCGGTCCCCCTCGAAAATGTAGTTGATGTGTCCGAGCGTTTTCATATAATTCGGTTCTGCCGACCTACAGAGCCATTGTTTCACTTTCAATAGCCCATTCAGTATAATGGCTGCAAACTGAAAATATATGCATTTCTCAGCGCGCCTTCAAATATGAACTGTTAGAGATTGTGCTGCAATTTGAGCCTTAAAAAATAGCATATGCGACTGATGGATCAGCTTATAAAATGGGTCATTCTGTTCTAAGACTACCACTATACCACTGTCAGTTTACTAGCATTGAACTAATATGGTCACAATGCAAAACATTGTATAACAAAAATAAAGGACAAAAGGGCAACAGTGACGAGGCTGTATTGAAAACATGAAGAGAAGCATTAAATGAAGTGACAACGCAAAATTGGGCGCAAAGTGTATTAAACATTCCGGAAATATTACAAGTACAAATTGGAATCGAGAAAAAATTTTGGATTGTCAGATATTACCCATTATAATTCATCTAAATGAAGATTCATAATCCAAAGATAATTATTATGCAGCCGCGGACCACTAGAAATTCGTTGATAACTTTGTTACATTATGTAGCTTTTTTTTCTGCACAATTGGTTGATGACTCTTGTGAGATAACCCTTCGTTACTCGCGCGGGGTGATTTGAAGACCCCATGCAGTAAGTATATTCCACATCGAAATAACGAGATGGCTCTGCGCAGCAATACCTGCATCATTTCTTATTTTCTAGAGTCTGACAAACGCTGAACAGTGTATTTTCCGTCCGTATTTTTCCGTCAGCACGAGCCTGAGGCGTCGACAACACCCCGCCAGTACTAACGTTAAATGTTTTGCCATAAAAAAACTCCCATAGCACTCGTCTCATACTGCCTAAACGAAATAAAAACGTAATTATTTTATTAACTATGCATTTAAATTATGACACTATGGTAAAAATTGCTCCAAATGTGAAAAAACCGGACATAATATTGTTTTACAATATTACCTGAGGTGGCATCGATACTGTCGACTAAAAGTGTGAGATCGGTCTCAGTCTTGTGCAGCCACAAATTATCTCAATTTCGAAACCACTTGAAAGGTTGATTTATTGAAAATATGAACAGGATGTTCATAAAATCAGATGTGGAATCATCTGCGACTCAGAGATAAACTTTAGTCACTATCTTCCATCGATGTCTTTCTTGAGTCAATGTTACGAATGATTACTGGTAAGTACTCTTTTTTGAAAAACACTCTTCTTTGCCACATTCATCTTCATGAGTTCTTAATCAAGACTGGAATAGAAAATCAAATAACTATCTGAATGAAAGTGCAAATTTTCGATTTCAGATTTTTTCTTTGGAGTTAGGGTCTTTTCAGAATATCTATCAGATGTAGTTCAATGTCCAGCATGGCTTTAGCCGGGGAAGTAGTTGTTTTCTGTTAGAAATTCACAAAAAATAACTTCATTTTTATCGTGGATTTTTCAATTCACAAAAAAATCATTCTATCAATATTCAATTGGGAATGTTTCCCTTTCCACTTGAAGGGCTTTTAAATAACCAAGAAACAGGTAGGAAATCGAAAGACATCAAATGTTAGACTGGTCGCAAAAAAAAATATGTGCCCAAAACACATGAATACTGTACGTGATACGTGTTACCAAAACTCCTAATTTTTTGGACTAAAGTAGATTCAGGTATTACATAATATGCAAAAAATGTTTTCATAAACACTGGTACTAGGAATCGCTATGTAAATAGGCGCGAGTAACGAAGGGTTAACAGAGATAGCTACCATTGAGAAATCAGCGTGGGAACATTGCCTAATCATCAACTCTCTACCAAATCCAAAGAAATACTATTTGGCTGGCCGAATGATAGAAAAAAATCACCGAATCTGGTAATTTCCAAATTGACGGTGAAAATTTACCGGTCGTCGGAGAGGCTTAAAATCTGGGTGTGATAATTGACCCTGATTTGAGGTTTCATGAACACATCAATGAATTAATCCAACAAGATAATGGATCACTAAAAATAATTCATGGTAACAGGCACTTGCTACGAGCACACATCAAAACATCGTTATATGACAGCCTGGTGTTGTCAAAATTCAATTATGCAGATTCTGTATATGGGACCACTTTAACAAGTTCCTTCAGAAAGAAGATACAGAAGGTACGAAATGCGTTCTTGAGACTAATATATGGCATAAGACGCCACCAAAGAATCTCACACAAACTGAAAGAAGTCGGGTGGTTGGACATGGAACATCATGCAGCTACTATTTTTCATAAAATTATCTGCGGAAATACTCCCATGTATTTATACAAAAAAATATCTTTCAGAACAGACGAACACAATTTGGATTTGAGACACAAAAGTCTGCTTTCACCTCCCCGCTTCAGAAAAGAAATTTTTAGACGTTCGTTTACATACCAAATCTTTAAAATATACAACACCATTCCTCTGGCAGTCAAGAACTACAATTATTCCATGTTCAGGATGGAATTCAAAAGAACCTTATATCACTTATGGAATGTGAATACTCGTCTAACCTAACCAAGTTGCCTAACTCATGTAGATTTATGACAAAGAGAGATAAATTATTCGAGAAAATAAGAGATAAGTAGGAAAATTACTATATCCTCTTACATAAACATGCAATTTTTCGAGGTTGATTGGAAGAGCAACTTCGTAGTGGAATTTCTTCACTATTGAAAATGAACTTCGCCTTTTGTTTCCAGTAGCTGACAATTATTATTATTACTATTATTATTATATAGTCTTCTATTTGTAATACAGTTATCGGAGTTTATTAATCTTATATCACTTCTTTTGAAACAAAAATATAATTATATCATACTCAGTTTTCACAAATTCTCCTTAATTATTCTCTTTATATTTCCAACTCCGACTCTGGCAATCATCATGTAGACGGAATTAAGTACGGACATACCTGCACTACACTAATCTTTCCACCGCACATGCATTCTCGAAGACGTTACTCTAAGTGTAATTTGGGCTGGTCAGACAGCTGTCACTCATATTTATTGCCATAAGCAGATGGCTTATTACCATAATCAGATAAAGCTGAAATGAAATGAATATAAACAATTCGTCTCACCAATGATTTATTGCTTACTTCGCTATCCGAAAACTACTGCACCTCAGTACTTGAACTGTATTTTAGGTTATTAATTTTATTATTATCATTTTGTTCGAAAATTGAATGAGTAGTCATTTGTACACGTATGTAGGGCGTTAATCGAGTACGTAGATAAACTCCGAGAAGTAATTACTTGTATGACTTCATCACAAAAACTTCATGCAAATGTAGGAGATCTTTTGAATAATCTAGCAAAATTTGGCAAATATACATCCAATAGTGCGCCCAAAACAGTCTATCAACTTTGAAAATAATCAATAAGTTTTTTTTTCTTGTCCAGCCCTGACTTTTTTTTCAACTTGCTCTGGGAAAAAAATCAAGTGCTTCAGTCACATGTACGGATGATGATTCATTTGACAAAAAATCTGAATATTTGTCCATTATTGAATAACAAAATAAACTTATACTTTTACAAGCGACCTGATTATAACAAAAAATCATTTCCTGGAATGAAATTCTTTTTAACCACCTATTTTGTCATTATCTGATTGAGACTGATGTTGACGAAGTGGTTGGCAGATGATATTCAATCTGAAAATTTATAATTTTCGTGGGATCTGAATGCACACAAAAGATTTTGCCGGAGATCAACAAAACTACTCTCACTCGTCGTTCATTGCTGACATTGAAGTCTCTGAATCATCTCAATTGAAAAATATTGAACCTGGGGGCACTTTCACTAGTTTTCTGGTAAATATTATCGAAAAGAAATAAAACAAAGATTTGAGCATTATAACAAAAAAAAAGAATTTTTATTCAGCAATGATTGTCAATAAGGAGACTTCCGTGAATTGAGTTTCCTGATGTATCATTACTCAACAATATTGAAATTCATGGATTTCAAAAGGTATTGCAGTGACACAAAATTGATGCATTGAATTGTCATTATGAATTACCAACAAATTAAAAAAATGCAAACTAATACCTCAACGGAGACGGCTCTCACAATCCTTCCGGAAGAACTCAATTGATATTGATTTCATTATTTCAAGTAAATCATTCAGATTTCTCCTCGAATTATACCTATGAATTCTCACTGAATTAGAAAAGGGTCAAACCTTGAAGAAAATAAGGATTCATATACATACAAGGTGATTCAAAAGTACTTTGACCATATTCTAATATGAATTGTCCACATAAATATATGTCCGCAAACGCTTCGTTTCCAAGATACAGGGTGTTGATGTTTTTTTTTCAAATAACTTTTGAAATACTGACTTTAATCAAACAAAAATTGGTGTTAAGAGGTTTTTTGAGGTGTCGAATTCGAACCTGATATTATTGCTTCTACTCGTAGGGGGCACCACCTACACTTCTTTTTCTTTTTTGAGGATTCATAATTTTTTTGAGCGTACTTCTAGCATATTTCCAATTGGAGTTATTACCATTATTTTGCATTTTTCACAAGAGTGCTTAGGAAATGAATTTGACGTTTGAGTGAGTAGAATAGGTGGCGCTATTCTATTTATTTTTACTCTTTTGAAATAGTTATTTTTGTATCAGGGGTGCAAAATCTGTATTTGTTTTAATAAAATTTGCAAAAAATATCAACATTTCATTTCAAGAAATTTTGAATATGTAGAATAAAATGAAATAAAGAAAACTGAATTGTATTCAGATGAATTGTTCAAAGTGTCCATCTTCAGCGAAGATACAGGCATTCAGTCTTCTAGTCATTGAATCTCCTACGGGCTCAAAAATTATTGATGTGTTACGTATTGTTTCACAGGCGTCTACTATTCGGTTTCTCAGATCTTTCTTGTTCGCTACTGGAGTTTTATAAACTAGTGACTTGAAATGTCCCCAAAAATAAAAATCTAGCGGGTTTAGATCTGAGGACCTTGGTGCCCATGCCTGGTTAGGTTCTTCTATACCCCTACCGATCCATCGATTTGGATAGCCAGTGTTAAGGAATTCCCTGGCAACAACGCTTAAATTAGCCGGAGCTTCATCATGCATAACCTACATGCGGATACGAATTTCTAATGGTACATTCTGAAGTAGTTCTAAAAAGTCTCTGTAAGTTGCGCCATTCAGTCGGAACGGAAGAAAGAAAGGACCTATCAAGTAATTATCAATTATTGCCGCCCATACATTTACAGAAAATTGATACTGATAATGTCTCTCACTAACTGCGTGCGGATTGCCCAGAGCCCAAACAGGGTTGTTATGAAAGTTTGTGATAGCATTTCGAGGGAAGTTTGCCTCGTCCGTGAAGAGTACATATCTTGAAAATTGAGGATTTCCAGACAATTTTCTCAAAAACCACTGACACATAGAAATGCGTTGGGAAAAGTCTTGTGGTAAAAGAGTTCGTACCCTTTGAATATGGTATGGATAAAATTGTTGATCGTGGATAATTCTTCAAACTGTAGACTGAGTAAAATTGAGAACTTCAGCAAATATTCTTGTACTTGTTTCTGGATCCTCCTCGAGAGCGTTCAAAACAGCTTTTTTCAATTCTGGGGTTTGGACTGCTCGTGGTCTTCCAATAATATTAGCTGCCCTCTTGAAGCTACCTGTTTCTGCCAAACGACGGTGAAGAGTGGTATATGTTGGAGCTGAAGGCAGTACTCGACTAGGAAATCGCTCCTGGTGAATATGTCTTGTTTCGCGCGCATTGCCATCCGCAAGGCCATAAACGAAATGAATATCGGCTAAATGAGCATTATTGTTCAAATAATCTATTTTTTCAAAATAAGTGTTTTAAAACTTACAGAAACTTCAACAAAACGTTCAACTGTCACATAATATGTAATTACCAAAAAACTTACTTAAACGTCAAATTCATTTCCTAAGCATTCTTGTGAAAAATGCAAAATGATGGAAAGCTTTTTCACGTGGATATGATAGAAATAATGATTTCTTTACTGAAAAATGTGCTAGAAGTACGGTAAAAAAAGTTATGAATCTTCAAGAAAGAAAGAGACATGTAGGTGGCGCCCCCTACGAGTAAGAGCAATAATAACATCTGGTTTGAATTCGACACCTCAAAAAACTTTTCAATACCAATTTTCGTATGATTAAGGTCAGTATTTCGTAAGTTATATAAAAAAAACGAAAATAAAAATAAAACTTTAAACAAAGCGTTTTCGGACATATATTTATTCGCACAATTCATATTGGAATATTGTGAGGAATCACCTCCTGAAGTTTGTCAAAGTACTTTTGAATCACCCTGTATAAGAAGGGAAATACGATTCAACAAAAGTTGAGCTTCATGTTGTCCGAAAAATTAGAGATAGAAAGTACTGAATTCCGAAATTCATTTAGAATTTTGAAATTGAATTTTTTTCATATTCATTGAAAGAAATGGGGGACACTCTGGAAAAAGTACTCTAAAAATATATTCATATTGTTCACTGAAGTTATGCAAACGCTATCGAAACGTGAAGTCGGACCAAACTTTGGTATATACAGGAAACGAAAAAAAATGGTAAGAGATGGCGTTCTGGAATATACATAATCACATAGTTGTATTCTGGTGGTTACGAATAATAATTTCAATATTGCTCTCTACCTAAACGTTAAAAGATATATCCCAGTACGTTCATCGGAATTTTGAGACAAACGCGACTCCCAGTGGTAAGGCGTGCGTTTCGAAGGGCTCACCAGTTGGTGACACGAAGAGAGGACAGATTACAATGTTTTCACGTATTTTGAATGAAGTCAGTCAAAAATATTAATCGCTGCTAGTAATACATGTCAAAGAAACTCATAATTCCACATCAAAATAGGTGGATAGATTCCTAAACATTCCAGTTATTTTTGAATGTATTTTTGGACCCAGCGAAGTACGACACGATAACTTATTGTTGTATGAATAATTGTAACGGCACATATATTTTTTCAATAATCTCAATATACAAATATTTTAAATTTCTCTCGTAGTGTAATTATTCGCCGATTTGATCGGTGTAGGTAATTTCAATCCCAGAGGTGGAATTTCAGATCCTCAGAAGACCGAACCTAACAGAAAAATCACCCGATTCTCGCCAATGGGTGCGAGCCGATTTCAAATCATTTTGGACGCTCAGGTGACAGAAACTAGTGCCACCACCCCACTTTCGTCTAGTATAGAACACTCCTTCAGAATTGGTGCTTTGTTTGAAAAAATCGAATTTTTCCACATTCCCTGGTGACAGCAGCTGTGAATATTTTGTGTAAAAACATTTTATTTTTTTGGAAAGACACGGAAAGTTTGGCTATACTTTACAAGATTAGTGAAATAATAAAGAACAGTTCAATGACTACTTCTACAATGGAGACAGCGTCGAGGAAGCTTCGAAAAGATAAATTGCTTCTTGCTAGGTAAAGTTGAAGATATTAGCATGTTTTAATATGAAACAAAGAAATGGCCTGAAGACCTCTTTCTCCCTGTTACAAAACTGCCTCAATACATCAGAAACCTCTAAAAATATAAACTGAATATCATACTTTCCTTATGTATGTATCAACATTCTTCCGACATCATTTAACCTTATTTCAATGTCATGTATCTATTGATGTATATCCTGGTTAACAATAACTTTTTTTAATACCCTAGAGATTAAATAAATAATATTTCTTCATCATTATTTTTGAATATTTTTCTAAGTCGTTGAACTATCAATTCCGAGAAAGATGTTTTTTTTGGTTAAAAGTTATGTTACGAAGCCTCGAATATTTTCATTGAAACTTGGGTGGATTAATATTGCTTGAAGTGGATTCTTCGAAACGAAAGAGAACTTTATTATGAACATAATTTCAAGTTGAACACAAGTTTGCTGAAGACTCATATTTGTAACAACTTTCAATTTAGAGCAACTGCTTCCAATGGCCACCGCCGACTTCAATGCGTGCGTTTGTACACCTCATTGTCTGGCGGACGCACTCGAGGATACCAGAAGTATTTCTGGTAACTGTGAATAACTCTTGTATGCTACTTATCAGATCTTTCAACATGGAACTGCAGTTTGGTACATTTATGATTTGAGATACTCCCAAAGAAATAAATCAAGTGGACTTAGGTCGAATGTCCTGGGTAACTTACCGTGAATGACGGGTGAATAATGACATTTCAAAAAGAATAACAGTGGTTGCATATTCGAAAATACGTCCAAATTCTGGAAAATGTATTTTTTTATAGATTATCAACCTAAAAATAAGATATATCCCTGAGTTTTTCTGGAACCCTCACAGTTTGCGAGATATTGGAATATATGAGAGGGTGTTCCACATCCTTAGACATGGAGTACCAATAAATGTCCTTTCATCTCGAGTTTATATCACGAATATAACCACTTCTCTGAATTGTGGATGATTATCGATCATTTCACATACGGAAGAGAATGACATCATGTTTCGACGCGACCTTCGTAGTGAATTTATTTCTTTCAGTGAAACCCCCAGTCTCCTAGTCCACATTTGTTCCAACCCAATTCTCCATGATCACCCCCATGCCGATATAAAGAACGAAACATACCCTAAATCTTTTTGTGAAAGTCCATTTCACTGAACACATCTCGTTCGTTTTTATACGACATTAATTTCTATATCTCCGTTTCCTCTTGATAGAGCTATTGCAAGCTCAGGATATTACAGAGTGCATGAAATTGAAGAATAGAAATGAGGGCAAAATATTGGAACACTTTGAAAAAACATTCTATCTATTGCCGTTCATCAGAAATTTTCGGGGAAGTGATAATGCAATAACTCCATGAGCCATTTCTCACCACTTTTTGGTTTTTTCTCCCCTGCAAGTGAAAATAATTAGTTTTCATCCAACACGAGCCACATTGCACCTTCTCGGGTGATAAATCTGACAGTGAACAACTCTACTTCATTTGTCAGTAGATATGCAACGTCTACTAGAAAAATCAATATTTCAGTCAGTTAATGTGCAGAATTATAATAATATTAATAATGTTTATTCATCTGCAATATGTTACAATATTTTTAAGTAATTTGTGAATAAACGGGGAGACCACAGAAACTGAAAATGTTCATCTTGTGCGTGGTATAGGGGAGATTTTGATTTCTGAGTTGTTCAATAAAATGTGAATTGTAAAATTAACATAGATCAGTTTGAACTTCAATTTGAGATGAGAGGTATAACGGCATTAATTTAAAAACACAGAATAAAAAAAAAGGAAGATTACATCATGGAGTAGAAAAAATAACATAGACAATAAATACATTGAAACACAGTTATTTCAAGATATTCAAAATACATGATAGAGAAAACATCCCCTATAAGAAACCTTTAACCTTCCTTTTTGAAAGTAGGTTTATGAGTGCTTTTCACATTTGAAAGCAAGAATTTAAATTCTCGAACCTGATAAGAGAGGGGTTTCGAACAATCCATACGTTGTTGTTGCAGCAATTGATTTCCTTTTTGTTAGGTAATTGTGACAATTGAATTAGTTTCGAACTCAGACTTGTTTTTCACAAAGAGTTACCCATTATAAATATATACAGTGCTTTTCTTTAATGCCCTCCCCCTTTATTTTAACGGAACCCAAAAATTGAAACTTGGGATAATGAAATTGATGATAAATACTATATTTTGGAGTAAAATTGAAGATGAATTTTCAAGATGGCGACTACCAACGGGGGATCTTGGACACATCCTTTGAAGCCCGTCGACTACCACAACCCTGGAACATAAAGTCAATATTCTTCCCCATAAAAATGGCGGAAATTTAATAAGCCTGAATACATCGACGTTTAACTTCATAATTTGAGGAAAGAAGGAGTTCAGTTCAGAAGATGTTCAAAGGTTGCCTTGAACTGCTTGAATAAGAAGAGCCTATTGATGTTTCACGCCGAAATTTTCGAACACAGTAACGTCGATATTTTACAAATATTTATTATTTTCTGCCGCCTATCCAATATTGATGAGGTTCAAATTCGTACACCTTTTCTTGAATAGCCCATAAAAAAAAACCATTATCAAATCTGGTGAGCGAGCCCATTCCATAGACCTCGACGGCCAATCCAACAACCGAAAAGTATTATTCAAATAGTTTCTTACTTGTCCGTAGTAATGGTGGTGCTCCATTTGTTGGAATAAAATCCACACGAATTATTAGATTGCTTACATTTTGGTGATTAGATGGTAAGTATTTTCCAGCATATTCAAATACAGTTCTTCTGTTGAATTTTGTTCAATGAATAGAGGTCCTACAATATGGTTTCCCCAAATTCCTGCCCAGACAATGATTTTTCTGGATATTGAGTATGAGTTTCCCGAAAATGTGAGGGTTGGTGTCACCCAATAACGGCAATTTCTTGTGAACCTTGCCGTGACATAAAATGTAGAGTCGTCACTGAAACAAATATTGTGGAGGTAGTTAGGATGCCTTACAATGGTTGCGTCATAATTTCCAGAATTTGTTCTTCGATCAGGGTCATCTTCAGTTAACTGGTGTACCATTTTGATTTTGTATGGATGATAGTTATTCCTCTTCAAAAGTCTCCACACAGTAGAAGGACACACCCACAAACATTCGGACGGAGGAAGTAGACTGTTGAGGATTTACTATCATCACCAATTATTTGAAC
>JAFIRS010006197.1:0-41329 GCA_018342105.1 Gonioctena quinquepunctata | reverse complement strand
ATCTCATTCAGTAATCACTTATATTAGACGAAAATATTTCGAGAACATGTCAATTCTCAAAAGTGCGGTATAAAAGTCAGTCGAATTACAGTATATTACAATAATAATGAGAGTTTCCCAATCAGTGTAGTTAACTTCCAGCAAACATAGAAACTCAGCCGATTCAAATCAAGTATTGAAGCTCCTAGTAAAAACACGATAGACAGTATAGTTTCCACAAATTGTTTTATTTTCGACAAGCTTCCAAAAAAGAATAATACAACGGATTCAGCAATTTCAATGGTTCACGATCACTTAGAAAACCTTAACTGTATACGAATATACCGGGCGAATTAATTAGAATAACCGATTGACGCGGGAGAAAACGAACTAATAATAATAAATTTAATCTAATTGCCTTTAAAACTACTCCAGTGAATAAGTGTTAAACAGGGTGAGTCTAATGTTTGTTTTTCTGTATTATGTTTATGGAAAACCCAACTATTGAAATGTGTATGCTATAAAGATTTCCATAGTTTCCAAGATCAAAGATTTCAAAAAGAGGATTATTGTTAGTCGTTTGCAGCACTTGATTCAAACTTTAGTAAAATTATTTCTATTGTGAAGCCCACTGCAGAATTATCTGCCAATACGCTACATTAGTTTTCATTGTATGAATATTGTTGCCTATCATTCGTCCATAGACGATTGAGAGAATTGTGTGAAGTTTTATTAAATATATATATATATACATTCTTAACTTTTATGAGTGCATTCTTTTATTTATTTTCTGTTATGAATAACCTTTCGAATCTTTCTGAACGGTAGTATTTCCTGAATAAACAGCCCATGTTCCGGTATTTAAGAGAAATGAACTCAGATCTGAGCCGCTCCAGACCTAGTTTCAGTATCGACCCTCTTCAGACAGTCGATTGCTCTTAATACTGTTTTTCCAACCTAACGAATAATGTCTGGTATTACAGGTGTGGTGTGTGGTTTTCACAACACCCTGTAGCCCAGCTTTTAACACAATATTGACGTTTCAAAACAACGTATTGTTGCAGAATGTGAGGCTGTTTCCGCAGACACATTTGCAAAAGTACGAGAAGAGTTTAAAAATAGGATATTTCACTGTCAGGAAGTAAATGGAGGTCACTTCGAGCAATTCCTTCAAGTAGATACTGATTGTTAAATCTGTAATTAATATCATACTGAATGGAATTTCAATTTCAATGTTTACTAATGAGCCAATAAAACTGCCATAAACACAAACAAAATGAGTATCATTGAATAGGTTTTTTCGATACCTTTTGAAAGAGGTGTCGCTTGCCGTAAGGTTCCATTTAAAATTATTGGTCACAATGGCCTTGTGACGTCATCTTTGACGATTTCGTCATCTGTCATCACTAGTAGGGTAGTTTACAACCTTTGATATTCAGTTTCTAAGTTTCACTTGTTTATGTATTATCGTTCCAAAAATAAGAGGGGGGGAGGGACTTTTGAGAAGCACTGTATAAATTTCCCATTTGCCGGGCAGTGCATATGAACAGTCCTCATAGTGCTCTTATTTTTATTGCCGTTCCAATTGGGATTATGATAACTATACCAAATTTAACAGAGTATCATTCCAAACATTGATGCTGCCTTCATGACGAATCTTTTTTTCCAGAAAGGAAACCAAACAGTACATTTTTTACCACTGGGCTCTACGTCTAATACAGGTATGGTTTGAATATATAATATGAATTAGTAATTGACAGAATTATCAGTAGAAAAAAGTATTCATTGAGGAAACAACAGAAATGTCGTCGATTTTGATGTCGAGAAAAAACATCCACGCAAACAAAATCGACTGTAAACTATCGTATTCAAGCCGGATATCTGTGAGTAGCACTAATGGTCGTTGGCACCAATCCAAGTGTTCCACCGTCGACACAACTACATGCCGCGGAATCGAATGGGAGTTTTTGTACTGCCATAATGAATCTTGGTTAGGATTAGAACAACCGTAATGCCAGAACGAAGTGGACGTGTGCGATATTCGGCGAGTTTTCGGTTATTAATGCATAGAACATTTTGGAGGATTATGTAGAATGAACGGGAGTTCAGAAGTTGCCAAGATTGTGCGGTGGCGGCAACGCGATTCCATCAGCGTTAGGATGCATCAACAGCTTTTGTAGTACCAGAGTTAGATTGATACGGAATTGAACTTGAATACATGAATGATTTATAAAAAACAATACTGGATGTCAACGTATTCGTTAGACAAGCTATAGTTTACAGAGTTCCGAGGGCAAGAATTGGAAATTTATTCAATAGGTCATACTCTCGCAACACTTCCGATTTGACTCCAACTTGGGAATTTCAAATGGAATACCCTGTATAGTTTATATTTACTTTTTGAGATTCTAGGGACGATTTTGAGTAAGATCCCATAAACGACCCCGCACCATCCTCATGAAAAATGGCTTTCGAAGGAATTTCCTGTCAAATATGGAAAATATTACCCGATAGAAATATAGCAATCATTTCTTTTTCAAAATGCAGAATTGATTTACCAGACCTGCGAATAAAATTTAAACCTAATGAATCCCAGAGTTGAAAATTCCATAGTTCATTTATTTATTAGTAATTCATCATTCAGTATCACATTTATTGAAATACAGTGTTTCCTGCATATTTGAAGTTCATCGCCGTTCATTAACCAGGTATAGGATTTCAATTCAATTCCTGAATGGCAAGAAAGCTGATTCTGCAATAGGCAGCGCAATAAATCATGACTCAACTATATTTTTAATATCAATTGAAATGATTGTTTTTGATTCTTTTTTTTTATTGTGCCTGTTTATGATGCCAGTCCATGATGACACATCTCTTTCCCTTGGTTTTTATAATTATGTAAGTGTTACTTTTATTTACTCTTTGGTATATACGTATATATACGTTTGACACTATTAACTTCAAATTAATGCTTAATATTTTGCACTATATAGGTTTTTCAGAAACGGCTGTTGGTCTTATAGAGAACTATCTAAACGATCGTAAACAGTGTGTGAGAATTGAATCAAAACAGTCTGAATATATGACATTGAACTCGGGGGTGCCACAAGGCTCAATTCTGGGTCCCTTGCTTTTCTCGATATATACCATAAATTTAATAAAATCTTTAGAACAATGTAAGATCCATGTCTATGCCGATGACACTCAGATCTATTATAATTTTCCTCCACAATTAGCAGATAATGCTTGTGATACTATTAATAGGGAACTATCGACGTTTATTAAGTTAGCATCTGAACATTGTTTACTAATAAATTGTATTAAATCTAAAGTAATGTTATTTGGTTCTCCGTTCAACAGGGCTAGAATTCAGTTCCCTATTAATATATAAATTAATGATGAATCCATCGATATAGTTGAAGAAGCTAAAAACTTAGGGATTATCATAGACAGAGACTTAAGATTCGAAAAACATGTTAATCAACTGATTAATCGTGCATATAGCTCACTGAAATTGATTTACGGAAACAGGCACTTATTTCCTCGAAACATCAAAATAAAACTATGTGAAGCATTAGTTCTATCGCATTTCAATTTCGCGGACTCCGTCTATGGTCCGAACTTAACAACTTTATATAAAAATAAAATTCAAAAAGTGCAGAATTCCTGCTTGAGGCTTATTTATAGTGTGAGAAGAAATCAGAGAATATCACATAAATTGATACAGGTTGGATGGTTGAGTATGTATAAATAGAAGAATTCACCACGCAGTCACCCTATATCACAAAATTGTTTTATTCAGAATTCCTGCATATTTGCACCACAAAATATCTTTCAGGACAGATATACATAACTTGAATCTTCGATTCAAAGGTTTATTATCCCCACCTAAATTCAAAACTGAATTATTTAGGCGATCCTATACTTACCAAATTTATCAGTTATATAACTCCGTTCCTGAAAGTATAAAGAACCTCAGAATTACTTGCTTCAAGTCTGAATATAAAAACGAACTATTCAAAACACAAGTCTAGACAGTCCCTCACCTCGCGGCTCAAAAAACTAATGAGTATAAAGATAATTATCCCTTCGTTTCTCTCATTTTCTATTGTCAATCAGGTTACGTACGACAATGTCTTCCTTGGCACACTGTATTAGGGTTAAGTGGAAGAACATTTTCGTAGTGAAGCTACTGTTTCCCTACAGAAAATGAACTTCGCCCTTTATTTTCAGAAATCGCTTTGTTTTTTTTTAACTACTTAAATGAAATATTTATGTTTGTATGTATTTCAATTTCTATGTATATTATTACTATTTATATTACATGAAAATAATAAAGACCTTTATTATTATTATTATTATTATACCCCATTGTTCACTCAGTATTTTTGTATTCACCATTATGTTATTTTTTGTCTCCTTATATTTTTAATCAACACAATAATTTTCACTTCACTTTTTCATTTCACTATACCATAGTGGTCAAAATCATAGAAGTGAAATGTTTCAACCTCTCGCAAGCCCAGCAAGATAATTATTGGGCACCCTAAACAGTTAGGGGGTCAGGGTTTCAAAGTAGGGCGTGACAGTATGTTGTAGATTTTGACTTCCTTGGTAAAAGTGTCCATAGGTACAAAAAAATGGACCGAACAGTTTTCGAAATACAGGGTGTTAAAGATGAAAAGTGAAGCTTTCTGCTCAGAATTTTTAACAATTCCTAGAATTGACAAAGCGCCCATTCATTCTGGGAATACCATGCCTCAATGTCATGTTGATCTCGTATCCATTATACTTTTGTCGTTTTGTGCTCTACAATAGGGTGAACAAAGAAAAATCCAATTCGATTAATTTCAAACCAACCATTGTGAGTTCTCTGATGAGAATTGAGGATTTAATTCAGCCTGGATGAACTCCTTGTATTTTGAACGAAGTTAATTGACATATTTTTTTCTTATACAGGGTGGTTCAAAAATAGGGGTACGTCAACCCCTCGTTTTTCAGTTCGGGTACCAAGAATGTTCGGTTGGTCACCTATCTCCCTCTCAACAAAACTACAGAATTAATTTTTTATATCAGTAGCCGTGCCGAGAATCGAACTCGGACCATCTGGACATCAGCCAGCGTCTCTACGCTTACGGCCACCAACCAAGTTGAATGCTTTCAGCATTTATCTGACGATCTTTTTGTGGTCAGGATGTTTCTTAAAGATTTCTCTATGACTTTTTTGAATGCAATCCTTCCTTTTTTCTGAGAATTCGCAGGGTATTGACAAACTCTTGATCAGCTATAAATCTTCTGATGTCTGGTCCAACGAACACACCGTCCTTCAATTTGCCTCCGAGTGGCCTGGAAACTTGGTGAACAAATATTTAAAGCATTCTCCATCTATTGGAAGTGACCATCAACCCCAATTTTATATGGAGAGGTGGTGAAAAAACTTTATGTGGAGTTTTTCGGAGGATATTGTTCAGACCAACTGTGAGCACCCGCAGTTGCCAACTCTCCTTGGTCCAGTAATGTTGTTGGTTTGGACTGTCCTATAGACACAGAAGAAAAGGATTTTTGGTTTTTATATCCCCACACACTTGCCAACCATGATCTTCATATTTGAGTTTACGGAACTGCTTTGAAACTTCTTTCTGAAGAATCTATGAAAAGACGACATTGCATTGAATCATATTGGATTTTGAATTGACCCATCAAACCTTCGACATCGATGCAATGAACCAACTTGTCTCCAACTCCTTCTTATGATGTCTGAACTTGATAAAGACGGTCCTGACAACGATGAATTCCTGCTTTTGAGCATTGAACCAGCATCTTTGAGAAGATTCAAATCTCTTTCCAAATCATTCTGAAAAAAAAATGGTCTTGTATCATTCCCAAATTATTTTTTGATGAATGATTCATCGTCCCAAGAATTGAATAAAGTTGGATTTAAAGGTAATTAGGACCAGGGAGTGATACTGATTTTCTATCGCTGACGTTTCAGAATTAATTTATTCGTTTTTCAAAGCTGAAATGATAATATTCACGTATAGATTGAAACAAATAACATATCCATGACCCACTTTTGAAACTAAGTTTTTCCTGCTCATGAATTCAACTAAAAACAGTTGACTAGTCGATACAAACTCTGGTCGATGAAAACACATTGGCAGAAATTAAACATCAAAAACTTTAAAATTGTATATAAAGAAATACAGATACGTTAAAATGAAACAACACACAACTATGTATGGTCAATATGCAACTGATCATCCCACTTGAAATATTCCAGCGCTAAATAGATAAAGAAACGAAAAACACAAAACAAAACAAATCTTTTGTTTATCATCATGCAGAAATCTGTTTTTCTTTTGAACCTTTCTAGAATATGGATGCATATTTTCGTTAGGTTTTGTGTATCACTTTTTTGGTTTACGCAATTATCATGGAGATTGATTTGAATCATTTCTCCCAAAAATATCTTTGAATGAATCATCTCTTTTTCCAAAATGTTTACTGAATCGAAATCAAAATTGCACGACAATTCGAAATGAAATGCAGCAAGTGCTGTTATTTTATTTCCATTCTTTTCATAGCAGTATAGAAGTAATATTTGTGATGATATATTCTGGTTTTTAGGTATTATTTAGTTTGCCCTATATAATATTTCCCACATTCACAGAGAATAATATATATCACACATGAATCTGATTTAGCTGTGTGAATAATTTTCCTACAGTTTTCAAATTGCAAAAAGCAAACTTGTGAGAATCAGTTAATAAACATTTTTTAATTTTATATGGGAGTCCATCTAGATATCAAAATTTAAAATAGTAACACATTTCTTTCGGAACCATATCCTGCCTCTCTGTCCATTGACGTTTAATAATAATGATACTATTAATTAATTTCGTGGGATAGTTGTTGTTTTTCAACAAGTTCTTCGCCTCAACAAAATTTTCTGAAAGAAAACAATTATCGCTAAGAGTAAGTACCCTTGAAATTAGGTTAGAGGCTGTATTAACCTTTTGGCTGAAAGTGAAAGTGATTCAAAACTCTCCATTGGTAGGTTTCATGAACCAATTGCTGAGTAATTTCCCATTGTAATCTCTTATGATCTGGAGATCCAGAAACGGCAGTTTGTTTTTTTTCTATTTCTGACGTGAACTGAATATTTGGGTTAAAACTATCGAAGATATTTAATACTTCATCAGATTCGTCAGCTGGAATATCAAGAATGCAATCATGAACATAATATTCAATGAAAGTTATATCAAAAGGTAATCCCGATGTTATTTTTGTAATTATATAATTAACAACTATATTCGCCAACAAAGGACTGGCTGGATTTCTCATAGCTGTTCCTCCTTTTCGATTGTTGAATGTTCCATCAAATATAAAATAACTTGAGTCAAAAATAAAGTCGATTAATAATTTCTGCTTATACAGATATTCCAATGTATATTTTTCTCAAATTAATCGACTTTATTTTTGACTCAAGTTATTTTATATTTGATGGAATAATTTACAAACAAAAAGAAGGAACACAGCTATGGGAAATACAGCCAGTCCTGTGTTGGCGAATATAGTTGTTTATTATATAATTACGAAAATAACATCGGGATAAACTTTCATTAAATATTATGGTGATGATTGCACTGTTGATATTCCAGCTGACAAATCTGATTGGGTATGAAATATTTTCAATAATTTCAACCCGAATAAACAGTTCACGTTGGAAATATAGAAAGAAAACAAACTGCCGTTTCTGGATCCAGATCATAATAGAGAATTACTCAGTAATTGGTTCATAAAACCTACAAATTCGGGGAGAATTTTGAATTATTCATCAGAACACTCTTTCAGCTAAAAGCTCAATACAGACTCTGACATAATTTCAAGGGTACTTACTCTTAGCGATAATTGTTTCCATTCGGAAAATTCAGTTCAGGCGAAGAACTTGTTGAAAAACAACAACTACCCCACGAAATTATTTAATAGTATCATTAATAAACGTCCAGAACAGATAGGCAGGATATGGTTCCGAAAGAAATGTATTACTATTTTAAATTTCCATATCTAGATGGACTCTCATATAAAATCAAAAAAACAAACAATTTTACAATTTGAAAGCTACAGGAAAATAATTCACGCAGTTAAAAGATGAGATACCAGGTAAATCAGATTCATGTGTAATATATAGTATTTCCTGTGAATGTGGAAAATGTTATATAGGGCAAAGTAAACAATACCTAAAAACCATAATATATCAACACAAATATTACTGCTATACTGCTATGAAAAAAATAGAAATGAATAATAAAAAACAGCACTTGCTGCACATCATTTTGAATCGTCGTGCAATTTTGATTTCGATTCAGTAAAAATTTGGAAAAAGAGGTGACTTATTCAAAGAAATTGTCGGGAGAAATGATTCAAATCAATCCCATGATAATTGCATAAACCAAAAAAGTGATACACAAAACCTGACAAAAATATACACCCATATTCCAGAGAGGTTCGAAAGAAAAACAGATTTCTGAATAATGATACACAAGAGATTTGTTTTGTTTTTTTCGTTTCTTCATCTATGTAGCGCTGGAATATTCCAGGTGGGATGATCGGTTGCATATTGACCATACAAGGTTGTGTGTTGTTTCATTTTGACGTGTCTGTATTTGTTCATATACAATTTTAATATTTTTAATGTTTTTAATGTGTAATTTGTGCTAATGTGTTTTTATCGACCAGAGTTTGTATCGACTACTCAACATATTCTTAGTTGAATCCATGAGCAGGAAAAGGTGGGTCATAGATATGTTCTTTGTTTCAATCTTTACGTGAATATTGTCATTCCAGCTTTGAAAAAAATATAAATTAATTCCGAAATGTTAGCGATAAAAATAAATTTTACCCCCTGGTCCCCTAATTCCCGTTAAATCCAACTATACTATTTCTAAAGTCATCTGGTTCAGGTATGACTCCACCTTCATCGGAGCTAGGTTCTCTTCCAAGAAAACAGGGTGCTTGGATACTAGTATATCTGTACCATGTGGGATGAGACGAATTGTTGAGTGGAGATTGAAGTTTGAAATGGAATGCTTCCATATGAAATCATACACATTCACATCGCATGAACCAAAGTAACAGTCGTCAAGAGGGTTCTTTTGTTCTCGTCATACCATAGTTATCCCATAACGGAAAGCCTTTTTCTTACCCTTGAAGCAATTTCGGAGGTCATCAACAAACCGTTCACATACTTCATGAGGCGCCCAAACTTTATCCTTGTTTGGGCAAACTCTATTTTATACCAAATTAAATTTGATACTTGACTTTTTGTTCTTTTTATTGGTCGTCAATATGACAATATATATGACATCTCTTTCTAAAAACTACGGGAACTAACAACTCAGTGTGAAAATAAAGAACTACAATTAATTGCGAATCACTGAAAAGCAAAATAAATAAACCTTCTTAGTTCTGAATGATAATTGAGCTCCTAAACTGATGTAAGTAACTGATTTTGAGTCGGCGCCAAACAAACAATTATCGAAGATCATTATCTATGGAAGAAGTCATCAAAACGTCATCTCGCTGCCATCATTTTACGCTTCACCTAATTCAATTGCTAGTTTGTTTGGCGCCGACTCAAAATCAGTTACTTATATTAGTTTAGGAGCTCAATTATCATTTAGACTAAGAAGGTTTATTTAATTTTCCGCTTTTCAGTTGATTTTTTCGTCGGTTTAATTTTTTGTTGAAAAGTTTTTATTTTTTACTTTTTAGTTCCGTATTTCGTCGGTTTAATTTTTTTTTGAAAAAAATTAAATTTTTGGGGCTAAAATCTACTTTTTTTTTATTACTTCCAAAATACTTACTTACCCACCTTACTTCAACTATTACCATTAAATAATATTTATTTACTTTTACTATTTGTTATAATATACATTATTTTTGTTGTTCTGGTTAGTTTATCTCATCACTTTGTATATCATTCCATCCTCTCATAAAATATACTGATTTGGACGGAACAAGAATAATGTCAGTAGCGATCTGTCATTGTCAACTACGTATGTGTATGCTAATGTTCACTAGTAAAAAATCAATTATCCCCTATTTTTCCACCCGTAAGGGTGGCTAATTTTTTTTGAAATCCAGATATAAGGTATACCCTATCTATTAAAAAAAAACATCCAAATCGAAGCACCCAGTACAAACTTATGCCTGATAGAATCGGTTAACGGACCAGAATTCAGAGGGTGAGTGATCAATATCCTTCATTTCACTACCCTTAGGGGTGGATTTCATCTTTTAAATTCAAATGGGACCAAAGTCGAAGTACACCCTATCCACTGGAAATAGAATTATCGGAATCGGACGCCTCAATAAAAAGTTATGCGTGATCATACATAAAAAAATATGAGGGAAAAACATAAAATATACTGGTCGAATAGAGAACCTCCTCCTTATTGGTGTCGTCGGTTAAAAATAAGTCGACAACAATCCTGATTTCCAAGTTTTAGTCAAGTATGCGAAGTACCTATACTTTTTCACAAAGTCTGTGCTATCCAGCTATTGCTTCAAAACTGTTTATTCACCACAAATGAAACTTCCAGGCGAATTAATACACTTTCGCGGATCCTTAACGCTAACTCACGATTCAAGAATGACAGGCGAGAACAGTAAAAAATTGAATCAAGCGCTTGTATGTCAGAGCCTACGCGGTCAACATGCAACATGTTGATTTTTTTTTAAATTATATTTTTCTGGCATTGTATATCTAAAGTGCACTGATGTGAATTTATTGCTAGTAATTTTGACTTTGAATTAAGTTAAAAACCCTAAGATAAAAAAAACAAGAATTGAGAAAAATTTGATAAATTTGAAGAGAATTTGCATTTTGTGTTGAATCCTGACGTCTAGGATTCTTTTCAAATTTCGGTTCGTAGTCAGCACACAAAAATATACGAAAATTAGTTGAAAATAATCAAATAGCTTTTTAGTAGCGGACCTGTGTTATTTATATAGTTTAACCTAGAATTCGAGAAAAATACAATGTTCTGAAATGACATAAAGCTGATTGACGCGAATGAAAGAAGTTCAAATAAAATTGCTTGATTTATAATGATTTTCTGTATGTATATTTGTCCTAGTGAAAAACTTTCTGAATAAAAGTTTTGCAGCTCATGAAGCTCTATCAAACGTTTGCCAATATGGTGGAGACGTCCACAGTGGACCGTTTTTTTATGAATTCCACCTAAAACCTTTGTCAAGATATGGAGAATGCCTTTATTCAAAGCTGGATAACATAAAATGCTCAATTCGTTGATTCCGGAAATCATGACATAAGGAATACATTCTTCAATAATAAACTCTGATGAGGAATTGACAAAGTGGACTTACAGAAGGTGGTTTCATTCTTTGGCGATGGAAAACATCTTATTCCAATTTATTTCCAACTGATTATTCAATTTGAAAATATTTGGGTTGTCACAAATTCCTCAGTCCATCGACTGATCGAAAAAAATATATTGGAAATATTTAAATTTCTTGGTATACAGCAGATCCGTGAAACATATCTTTTCCAGATTAAACAAACTCATTATGCCGACTTTATAATATTGGAACAAACTGTATGTTTTACGGCTCTTGGCACTACCCACCTTCCCATCAACACAATGTCGTTATCCGAATTTGTTTTGTTATTTTTTATGTCACGTAAGTTATTTCGGAAAGTAATTGTGAGTTTATTGGGACAATAAAGGCTTTAACTGGCATGTTTCCAAAGGCCGTTAAACGATTGTTAGCAACATTGTCTACCATTCTCATCCATAATAAATACCAAATTTATTCAGAGAGGCTGTAAAGCTTCTCTTATGAATGTTCGAATTGTACTGCATGCGATAAAAATGAAAATTGTGTTTTCCGATACGGATGAGTAGCAGAGTGGAAAATTATTCACGTTTTCACTGAACTTCAATTATCGAATTCAATGAAAGGTGAGCAAAATCATTCTTTCTACGCTTTATTTTTCTTTGGACTTTGGAACTGGGAATGAAATGAGATGAGGCCTATGAACACGGTTGATGAATCTCTGTTTGACATTTCTAGGTGAATTTTGTAGGTTAGGTTTCAGACACATTTTACTGACCTATTCAATTAATTTCCATCAACAGCTAGGTCAAATTCACAAAGTATGCTCATGGCAATATAGATGAATCAAAAGAGCAGAAAATGACTGATTCTGTGACGAAAATAGTACCAGGAAACCAACTGTGCCATCATACGATCCGTAGTTATATCCTGTTTTGTTTCCTACTCGCGATTATCATCACTTCATTTGTTTAAAACATTTGAGAGCAAAAAAATAATGTTTGTTGTCGTTTATTGGGGTTCCTAGAAAACAAAGAGACTTAACGCTTCCATTTAAAATTATCAAAGGACTGTGTATCAGCCCCGTACTTCTCTCCAAAATATCCCTATTTGTTCCCAGTTGTACAACTAGACAGGTGCAAACCTTTTACATTTCCTTCCATAGATTCAATTACTCATACAACAGCTTTATCCCTAGAACTCTTCGTTTACCTAACTTCTTGCATAACCTTCAAATTTTTAATATATCAGTTTTCCTCTTCAAAAACTATGTTCTTGTCCTAGCTATTCAAACTTCCAGCTCGAGCTTTTGTATTGTTTTTGGTGTTATTATGCCTGCAATAACCAGATTAGCTCATATTGTTACAACTTGTGAATTTTTCTTATTTGATCTATATGTTATCTCATCACTTTATAACTGTATTACGTATATAGTTAACTTCAATCCACCATATTGTATTGACTACTATACAGTGAGGACGTAAAGAGTCCTCCCCCCCCCCTCAACTTTTGAACGGAACAAGCTGTCGAGGTCGGGTAAGATTCAGGTAAAAAGGTACCACTTTTACCACTGTTTGGCATAAAAATGATTGTGGTCACGTGGTCTAGTGTCAAGAGGGCACCATCATCTTTTTTTTTAATGTAAAAGGGGGTCACGTGGCTCCTGGTTTTGAAGGACTTCTGATTCTCTATTCAACACCGCTTTGTTTGTGGAAATCGGCCGAGTCGTTTCAAACTGACAAGCGTTTGAAATTTGCTTCAAATATTTTACAAATAAATTAAAAACCTAAATAACTTTCAATTGCAACAGAATTTCAAGTAATAATTGCAACTATTTCAACAAGCGCTCGAAATGTTCACCGCTCACGTCTTGACAGAAAAAAAGTCGGTTGTGAAATTCATTCCGAACGTTATTAAATGTTTCCGGGGTAATACTGTAACACACATCTGTTATTCGGTCCATAAGTTCCTGCGTGACGTACACCTTAGATTTTATGTACCCCCACAGAAAAAAGTCCATAGGTGTCATATCAGGTGACCTAGCTGGCCATTCAATGGGGCCACGTCGGCCTATCCACCGTCCCGGAAAATTCTCGTTAAGCCATTCTCGGACAGGTCTGTAGTAGTGAGGGGGTGCACCATCTTGTTGAAAGGTAACACCCATGGTAGATTCATTTGGGTTTGCCCCAACTACTTCTTGAATACTGGGATGGATCTGATTTTGAAGAATATTCAAATACAGATGCCCAGTTAAATTATCCGCCATGAATATTGGACCTATGATATGGTCACCCAAAATACTAGCCCATACGTTGATCTTCTCTGGAGTTTAAGTATGACCCTCTCGAAAAACGTGCGGATTTACGTCTGACTAACAACGCACATTCTGTCTTTTTACTGTTCCATTTGGATAAAACGTACTTTCATCACTAAAACCAATAGAGTTAATGTTAACGGGATTTTGGGTTATGCGGTCAGACATGACCTCACAAAACTGCAGTCTTCTATCCGGGTCGTCTTCTGTTAATTGATGCAATATTCTTAATTAATATGGGTGAAATTTGTGTTTTTTAAGATATTTTTTCACAGTGGTCGTAGATACGTCACAAGCCGTGGCTACCGTTTTCGTTGTTTGTTGCGGATTATTAACAACAGCTGCCAGAACGTCGATTTGCTGTTCTTCTGAAATAGATTTTCTTCCAGATCCTTGTTCTCTCGTAACGCAACCAGTCCTTAGAAATTTACTAACCAATATCCTCAAGTAGGTACGAGATATTGGATTATTTGGGAAGCGCTCATTAAATATTCTTTCTGCTTCATGGTAATTACGCCTAGCTTCAGCGTAAATTAAAATTGCTTCGGTTTTTTCTTCTAAAGGACGGGAACGAGGCATTTGAAATTTATAAAGAATTGCTGGAACCTATGACAACTGTCAAAAGTATCCATATGATTAACGTCACTATTAGACTGAGATTGAAATGAAATGCTATTCGGAGTCTCCAGCAAAATAACTAAGGTATAAAAAAATTAAACAAAAAGCACATTTTAAGGTACAAATAATATGCGAACCTTTTTACCACAAAATCTACTTCTCAACCAGAATCAGTGACGGAGTTAAAATTCTGCTGCAATTAATAGTTAAACTAATTTATTTGTAAAATATTTGAAGCAAATTTCAAACGCTTGTTAGTTTGAAACGGCTCTGCCGATTTCCACAAACAAAGCGATGTTGGATAGAGAATCGAAAGGCCTTCAAAACCAGGAGCCACATGACCCCCCCCTTTACATTAAAAAAAAAGTTGATAGTGCCCTCTTGACACTAGACCACGTGACCACAATCATTTTTATGCAAAAAACTGGTAAAAATGGTACCTTTTCACCTGAATCCTACTCGACCTCGACCTCGACCTCGACCTCGACCTCGACCTCGACCTCGACCTCGACCTCGACCTCGACCTCGACAGCTTGATCCGTTCCAAAGTAAAGGGGGGGGGAGGACTATTTACGTCCTCACTGTATGGCACTGTAATATTTTTATCCAAATTGGGCTTGCCCGTGAATAAATAAATAACATGGAAATTAATGAAGCAATATCGAAGCTTCAAGTGAAAGAATCAAAATGCGAAAAAATGAGCTCCGGCACGACTCAATCGGATTATTAATAACGGTGAAAACTAGAAAAACCGAAAAAAATCTGCGTTTTTTTTTAAATTCATATCACCGTCATTTCCGTGGTGGTTACACAGGCTCTCCGCGACAAAGTGGTGATTGATATGTACTTCATGTGTAGAAAAGTGTCAGATCATTTGTTTTTGGATAATTGCATTTTGAATTTTCTAATGCACTTCATTGGAGCAGCGTGGATGTGTCATAGGTGGTCCGATTTAAATTTTTCATGAACATATATCAAGTAGATGTTATAACTCTTTTTATTCATTCTTCAAAGTAATGAAATAATCCTTTCTAAAAAGGTGCGGGTGGCTAATTCTTACACAATTCTAACACAATCAGTAATGTGATTATAATTTACAAAAATTTATTTTTACCTACAAAAGGAAGTTAGTTCAATCAATCAATTTATTCATCATAAAATATACATATAAATTCAATCACAAGGACCAAAGACAGATGCATGTTTATAACAAGTCACAAATAAACATCAAAACAAAATAAATTGAACATCAAAACAAAATAAATTAAACATCAAAACAAAATAAAATAAAATACATACCATTAGATTAAAATATATGATACAAAATTGAGAAATTCATCTTTGCAGGAACATACTTTTCGGACAATATATCATAAAAAGGTAGAAGACGTGAATGCACAAGAGACAACAAGAGAGACAATCGTATATATAAGTATGCTATATTGAATACAAATAAAATCAATTGCATATATCGCGAACATAACACAAATTATACTAAGTACTCATCTATAGTGTAGCAGGCCTTCTGAACTAGCTGCTGTTTCAGTCTTGTTTTGAAAATATTTAAATTGAGGGAGCTTTTAATATGCTCATCAAGAGAGTTGTATAATTTACAGCCAGTAAAAAAAAAACTTTTTTGGTTCAGCGTAGTCCGGTGATTCTCAGGTTGTAGTTGGCCTTTGAAACGTGTATTATGGTCATGCTTCTCAGTAGTATTCAAAAACGCGTTTTTATTTTTATAGATGTATGTACAAACTTCCAGTATATATAAGCTTACAACAGTTAGGATTTTGAATTTTCTAAAATAATCTCTGCAGCTCGTTCTAGTATCGATACTAGCAAGAATTCTAATCGCATATTTCTGAAGTACCAATACTCTATTCACATGTGCACAATTTCCCCAAATCAAAACTCCATACTTTATATGGGAATGAAAATTTGCATAGTACAATGACAGTAGTGTGTACTCACTACAGTGGTTCTTCATAATTTACTACTTACTATTTCATCATTGGAACCTTCAAAAAGTTTGATTTCATCAGTCCTGCCATTACCAAAAAGAACAGTTATTGTTTTACGATGATTCAGTTGTAGGTTATTATTGTTGGACCATTTTACAATATTGGCAAATAGCGCTTCAGCAGTAATTTTCAGCTTATTGAGATCCTTGTCAACAACCAAAATATTCGTGTCATCTGCATAGCAGATAACATGAACATTCTGAACCCTTTGAATATAGAGAATGAGATCGTTAGCAAAAATGTTGAAAAGTAGAGGACCTAAGACAGAACCTTGCGGCACACCTTGCTCCACATCCATTTCCTCAGAGAAAATGTTATTGACTCTTATCATTTGTTTTCTATTACTGAGGTATGACTCGATTAAAGTTAAAGGCAAACCTCTTATTCCATATCTCTCTAATTTGGCAGTGATTAATCGATGATCCACTAGGTCGAAAGCTTTCGAGAAATCAATGAAAATACCCAAAGCAAACATTTTTTTGTCAATACTTGAAATGATCCGACCGCTGAACTCAGATAGTGCTGTCTTTGTACTTTTGTTACTGCAGAAACCATGTTGGTCGGACGATAAGAGTTTGTACTTAAGTAAGTAATTGGTTAACCGATCCCTAATTGCCATCTCAAATAATTTAGAGATACTGCATAACAGGCTTATTGCTCTGTAGTTAACAAAATCATTCGGATCTCCTTTCTTGTAAAGTGGCTGAACTATTGCCAGTTTGAAGTTATCTGGAGTTTAAATTGGACGCCATCTACAGTTAAAAATACTATACCCAACTTCCTTCTTCCCCAAATAAAATATAAATACTTCACTTTTCCAATGTTTCATAATTTTCTGTTAAGATTTAGCTGTGTTCCAAAAACCGATTCACAGAACGTTTCCCAATCATATAACACTACATTTCACTATTCTGTAGTGTGGTTAGATCGGACAAAAAGTGCCTGTTCTGATTCCTCATTCATGGTTACATCGCACCAGCGTACACCAACTCACAAGTTACTTTGTTTTGGAGTATTTTCACCAGACAGTTCTATTATTCGAAATGTGCTCGAATATCGAAATATATTCGAATAATATTCTGAGGTGGAGCATCAGAGCATTCGTCGACCTGTGGAAATAATTGGATTATTCATGGCATTGTCATAACCTGTAACCCCACCAGTGATTTGTTACCAGATTGAAAAGTGATCTATATGCTGTTAGAATTTCATAGTGCTGTGGAAAATAGTGGAATTGGACGTTTTTAGAAAAGCAAACGTTACAAAACGAGTATTCGCATTTTGCGTTAAAATTCTGCAAAATAGGAGAGAAATATTTGCAAAATCGCAAAAATGAACGAAAACGGGCAAGCGCATGGAGGCGGCTGAGTAGTGGGGTAGGGCAGCAGACGCCGAAAAGCGAATATATAGTTATACAAGCGCGCTGCATGCAAGTTACAAATCTTCACATTATCTCAGTAACTACCCTACCCCCACTACTCAACTGCTTCCACGCGCTCGCCCGTTTACGGTCATGTTTGCAAGTACTTAATAATGATAATAATAAATTATTTTATTTCCACATTATGAAAGATGCATAAAAAAGACGGGGAAAAATAAAAGATTCACATGTTTGATGCGGAAATCCCAAGAGAAAATTCACCAGTTGGTGGTCTACCACTTAACCCTTGTTGTGATACAGTTGTAAATGTTAAATAGTATTTCTATACCTACTTAAGTACATACTATCAACTAATCTAATCATCATTTACATGTATACATTATGCCTCTTCTTGTTGTTCTTTTTCAGCAGTTGGGTAACTGATCATAGTTTCTAATCAATCTGAAAATTAACAGAAAAGAAAGTGAATAGTTATAGTAGTTGGCGATCATTGAGTATGAATGTTTTGAATTTGTGAATGTTATATTGTTTGAATTCATCAGGTATCGCATTATACGATTTGTAGATATTGAACTGGAGATTCCTCTCAAATATGGAGGTCCTGTGTGAAGGACAAGTCAGTTCATTTTTATTCCTGATGGTAATATTGTGATTGGGTTTTTCACAATTGATAGCACACCCAATTCATTCATGAAGAAAAGAATTAGATTCATATACAGGGTGTCCCAAAGCTCAACGTCATCCTTTGGAGGGCTGATAGTCGAGCTCATGACTGACCAGAATATAACAATATGACCTCAGTAACATATTGATAGTTTTTGGGATATTGGAACTTTTATGAATTTCGTGAAAATCGAAACCTTTGATCAGTATTTCGAGTGCCGCAGGTACAAAACTTCATAATTTAAGATTCTAATTTTTGTTGTGCAACCCTGAATAACCCTCCTATTGATTACAGTCCAAGTTAAAATGATTTCTACCATACCTGTGAAGAAAAAAAAGTATTTGTCTGATTCAACAGTTAATTCATTTTATTAGCACACTTAGACTCTTCATACTGTATACAATATGACTACGCTAACCTAGCACATTATGTTGAAAAATTGCATATTCAGTGTAGTGTTTGATATGGTTAAACATTCTTTATCTTCCACTAGGAGCCTATTTTGAAATTATTTTGATAATGAGTCTAAGTGGCTTGCAGCGACTCTATTCGATGTGCATTGATGTTTTGAGTAGTATGAACCTACTGTTGCACGACGACAGATGGTAACGTCATGTGACATGAGTTGCAGTGACATTTATTTGGCAGTATATCATGCTACCTCGTTTGCTGTGTTTCGTAGTTCATATTGTTTTAGTACACATTATAACGGTTTTTGTTTGTTGGACTCGTGTTTGTGTAGTGATTTGTATTGATTGTATTAGACTGGCCTGGCCTTCTTCTGGACTCTTGTTTGTGTTACGCGTTGAAGGTGAATTACCACTCATAATGCCGTACCAGTATACGTCTCAGGAATGCATTACATTTATGGGGAATGCAGAGGCAATGGTGCTGCTGCAGCTAATCTCTATCGCGAAAGATACCCGTATGCTTTGAGACACCCTGATCATCGCGTGTTCATAAATATTCATCAAGCGTATGCGGAAGGCAGAATGCCTCACATTCGCGCTGGGACTGGAAGACCACGTACGGATTACGATGACGCAGTCTTACAAGGGATTAAAAATGATCCGACACTTCGGCGCGAGCAATTGAAAGCCGTACAGGGATACCTAAATCCACCGTAAACAGAATTACACGAAGGTATCAGTACCACCCATATCACGTGCAACGTGTGCAAAAGTTGCTTCCTCGTGACTTTGCAAAACGTGTCCAGTTTTGCCAAAGAATGCTGCAGAAACATAGAAAAGACCCAGAGTTCATAGATAACATTTCATGGACAGATGAATGCACATTCTCAAAAGATGGCTTCATGAACATGCACAATCTCCATACGTATGCTTTCGGAAACCCACATGCAATGCGAGAACAAAAGTCACAATATCGCTTCAAAGTAAATCTATGGACCGGCACCTGGAGAGGTACAATAATTGGCCGTTTTGAATTACCTGACATTCTAAACGGGGAAATTTATCGCGATTATTTAGAAAACGAACTGCCTACTCTTTTAGAAGATGTACCTTTGGCAATACGCAGGGCAATGTGGTTCCAAAATGACGGCTGTCCAGCTCATTACGCATGACCAGTGATAAATTATTTGGATCAAACTTATCCACAGAGATGGATCGGCCGTCTTGGTCACATTTTGTGGCCTCCCCGGTCTCCTGATTTAAACCCGCTAGTTCTCTTCTACTGGGGTTGGCTAGAGGAGAAGGTCTATGCAAACCCAGTGAATGATGAACATGACTTGAGACGTCTCATTAATGAAGCAGCTTTCCAAATAAGTGCCGAAGGAAGTACAAGACGAATAAAAAGATCGTTTTTAAAAAGATGCCACGCTTGCAGTCGACTTGGTGGCAGGCAATTTGAACACATTCTTCAATTTTTTTTTTGTCTTCTGTTTAGTTTCCAATAAATACTCACTCCAATTTACCAAGTGTTTTCATTCGAATTCCTAATTATTGAAATAATTTCACAATGAGCTCGTATTGCAGTAAACTAGGAATATCTTCATTCCTCAAGTGGAAGATAGTGAATGTTGTATCATGTCAAAAACTACACCAAACGAGCAATTTTTTGAAATAACTTGCCAGGCTCGCGTGGTGATTTTGTTTACAGTATGAAGAGTCTAAGTAAGCTAATAAAATAAATTAACTCATGAATAGGACAAACATGTTTTTTTTTCTCCAAAGGTATTGCACCTTTTTATTTTGGATTGTAATCAATAGGAGGGTTATTACAGGCTGCATAACAAAAATTAGAATCCCTAACTATGAAGTTTTGTACCTGCGGCACTCGAAATACTGATCAGAGGTTTCGATTTTCACGAAATTCATAAAACTGCCAATATCTCCAAAACGATAAATATTTCACAAAGGTCATATTGTGATATTCTGGTCAGTCATGAGCTGGACTATAAGCCCTCCAAAAGATGACGTTGAGTTTTGGGACACCCTCAGGGCCGATCCTAGGGTATTGGCCGCCCGCGTGCAAATACCAGATGTGCCGCCCCTCCAGATATTTTTTTCTTATTTTGACTAATATTCAACGTTGACGTTATGAACTCTCAAACTCATCTACCTGTATAACGTCTATTTCACACACAACGATTTTGGACATACTCAGTGCGTATACCAACGAAAAGTATATAAATCAGTTGTTCTACAGTCTACAGACTAGGTACCTAATCATTATAAAATAACCTTTCTGGCTTTCTGAGTGGCAAATTTATCAATAATTTCCGTAAAATCTATTTTTTCACAGATTTCGGATTCAATAGAGATGATGGCCAAATCTGAAAGCCTTTCTTGTGTCATATTATTTCTCAAGTAATTTTTAATATTTATTAATTTGCTCAAACTTCTTTCTCCTGAAGCCACAGAAACAGGTAAGGTGAAAAAAATCCCTATTGTTAGAGCAAACTACTACTATGATTCCTTATACCTCAATTGGCTGTTTCTTACCTGGAAAAATATCTTTGAATGAAGTTATTTCATTAAACAGTTGTATACCGTCTATATCTTCCACGATACTTCCTTCCTCCTGTACCTGTAATATCTAAGTCAATGCAGGCTTTCATGAGATCATCACTAGAAATGTTGTGAAACTCATACAGAAAGCAGAATATTGAAAAACACTCAGATAATAATGTAAATCTTTCATTTACCGTGATCAAGAATTGCAAATAGGAAGAAGTCTTGAATTGCTGGAAGGGATTCAAAAGGGGTTCATCACTGCCCTCGTAATCGAATAAACGGACCTTTTTCCTGAGCCTCGAACTTGAAAATTCGGGATCAATACCTAAATCTCTAGCAAGTGTTGTGGCTGATTCGACAAATATTCTGAAATTATCGTCTGATCTTTGTGAAACAAAATATTTTTTTAAATTATCTAAGCCTTTAATGCATTCCGCGATGTTTAATTTAGGATTTTGAAGCATTCTACTCAGAACATTAATTCTTGATAATAAATCATGCCAAATCAAAATTGAACACAAAAATTTGAATGATTCAAGATTTTTAATTATTGATTTTGCACCATTTTTTGTTTTCGCGTCTCTGGTGGAATCTTCAATTAAGGCATTTAATGCGGTAATAATGTTTTTGAGGTCTTGCTTTAGAGGTCTAATAGCATTGATACGACTTTCCCAACTTGTTTCACTTAATGGTTCCAAAGTTAGACTTTTCACGTATTTTTTTAGTAAATCCCAGACTTTTCACGTATTTTTTTAGTAAATCCCATCGATATGGGGACGCAGAAAAAAAATTATATACCTCTTGTACTATATCAAAAAATCCAGAAATTTCACCACTGGAGCTGGCAGCGTCATTAACGACGAGGTTTGAGGTATGAGCCGCACACGGCACGTATAATGCTCTAGGATTGATATCGAGAATCCGTTTCTGAAGCCCTATATTTTTCCCCTTCATGTTCGATCCATTGTCGTAGCCCTGACCACATATATTTTTCACTTCGAGCTGCAGACTAGGTAATAGCTTCTCTAATAGAAAATTGCACAGACCTTCTCCAGTGGTATTAGTTACTGAAAAAAATCCTAGAAAAAATTCTAAAATATCGACTTTACTTTTACCATCAGTAGTGTTCACACATCTAATTACAAACGTTATATGTTCTGTATGACTAATATCGGGCGTAGAGTCGAGAATTATAGTGTAATATTTGGCTTTTTTGACAATGCGTGTTATCTCATTACGAATAGATTCGGCTAAAATATGAATTACTCCATTTTGAAAATGCTGCCCTAAGTAATGTGGAATACGTGTTTTTCTATCTTTGTATTTACTGATATTATTAAGGTGTTCTGAAATAACTGGATCAAATTTGGCCAACATCTCTACTGCCTTTAAAAAATTACCATTATCTCTATGATACAACTCCGTACTAGTTCCTCTGAATGCTAAATTTTGACTGGCTAAAAATTGTACTACAGCAATCATTCTTTCAATGATAGCGCGCCATCGCTTTTTCTCTCTATTGTAAACATTTTGTTGTTCCGCGTCGATAGTACAATTTTTTTCCATCCTCGTCTTTATTTCGCACCACGATCTTATAGAGTTAACGTGTTTTAGAGTATTTTCATGCTTATTGAGGTAATCCGAACAATGACGCCAATCAGAAAAGCCAGTACTTACAAGTTGTGTTGAACTATCTCTACTGAACAATTTACATGCAAAACAAAAAATACAATTCAGTGTTATGGAATAGCAGAGCCACGCGCGATTTATTTTCTCCCCGTTCACTAAAGTACCTGGATCATCTAGTGCTACTTGAGCAGAGCCCTCTTCCTCTTTGCTCTCATCTTCACAGTCGGCTTCACTAGGAATGGGACTGCTTGATGATGATCTTGCAGCTTTATCACCTTCATCGGGTGTGGAATCTATTGATTTATTGTTTGTTTCACTAGTACTGGTGGATGTTGATGGTTGAGAATGATCAAACTCCGCGATTTGATTCAAACCTTTCTGTTCGGGCTCACTTTTATCCGGTTTTCCAAAATACTTTTTCAATGCTCCCGCTTGTTTTGAGATTTCTTCTATTCTTCTCTTTTCTATAGAAGGCACCTGACTCTCTTTTAGTTTTTCTGTTTTTGGACGAGGACGACATCTAAAGGTAGAAGGTAAGAAGAACGATAAGTATATCATGGCTCACAGATGCAGATAAAATGAATAGGAATTCTTCAGAAATTTTGAAATTCATCGAAATGACCTCTAAAAAGTACCTACCATTATTAATACTTTTTTTTCCTTAAAGTGTAAGAATATGGGTTATTCATATGAAATCCCCATTCCTGTTGAAAAAGTTAGAGCAAATTATTCAAAATAAATAATGATTCGTAGCGCTCTTTCAAAATCTGGGTAAAAATTAAAATTTTCATAAACTCCCCCGGTTGGTAACCTATAATTCTGTAAGAAAATTATATTTTGTGCTAACGAATTTTGAAAGAATTGAAGATAAATTTTGAATTTTCAAACATTCTGTACTTATTTTCAAAACGAATCATCGCGACAAAATTAGTTTAAAAATATGCCCACTTTTTTATCTAATTAGAAAACACCCTGTACAACATTTCATTCGTTCATAAATCTAGTTAAGAGCTTTGGTACTTACCACAGTTCTGATTTAAATATTTAAACGATACTCAACAGCAACACCTTGTCACTAATTTCCAATATTAACTCAGACTTGCACTTGATTGTGTTTATGACCAGTCTTATTGTATGTTGATTCAAAATTGAATGAACATTTTGAAATGAAAATGGTTTATAGATAGTGGTGAAGTAGCAAAAAGAATTCCGATGCCGCATCCCTTTAACTTTGTCGAAACAATCCATTTCTTATCTATAAAGAAAACCGCTAAAATGAAGTTTCTTTTGACCATTGACCTGCGAGCCGCGTGCCGACTATGATATATAGTCTTTACAAGTAAGTTGGCACGGCGAAAAAAAATTCAAAGGAGGCCGCAGCGGCGAAACCTCTGAAAAAAAGCCGCCCGGCGAACAGCAGCACGTTTTATCCAAAGGTTTCGCCGCTGGTACCTCCTTTAAAAAATTTTTCGCCGTTCCAACTGACATCGTAAATACTTTAACTTTACGTACATAAATGAGCCGCCGCGCCACACACAGGAACCAAACATACTTAGTCGTGTCAAAAATATGGCCCTTGGTTTTTTTTTTATAGAAATTTCAATTTTTTATGCTGCATTGCCGGCTCTGCCATGAATTTTGCTCTCAAATGAAGAATGTGTGTAGATGAGAGTAGGAGAAGATACTAATGGACAATAGACCAACACACAACACAACTGAGCACTAACGTTTAATTTTTCTTCTTTCAAAAAATAGCTGATTGTTATAACAGAATGCGGCCTGCGGCCGCCACTCAGTTTGGCCGCCCGCGTGCGGTGCACGCGCTGCACACCTGCTAGGATCGGCCCTGGACACCCTGTACTATAAAAGTCGAGGCGATGGAAGAGTCATTGTTACAGTGAATTACATCACCTATTCCGCAGCATTTCAACGCGAAATGAAAATTGACATTTTATAGTAATATACACCTACAATATGTTTTTAAAAAATGAAATTGGACTACCTATAATGCATCCAGGCTTGCTCCACTGAAGTACATTGGAAAATTAAAATTGCAAATATGCAAAAACTAATGATCCGACAGTGCCTGAATTTTTTACTCATTATATTGTGAGGAGCATCGAGATTGCTTCATTAGTTTTTATTTCACAAGCGAAAAACGAAAAAGAAACACGATTTTTTGCTCTTTAATCTTTATAACAAATCAAGCAATGATAATTGCCAGTAGAAAACATAACAGGATATAACTACATATCGTCTTTCGTATGATGGCACAGTCGGTTTCCTGATACTATTTTTGGCACGAGAAAATGTCTAATGATTGGCCCAACAAGTTTTACTCTCATGCGCTGATTGCGGAATAATATGGGTGTTCAATGAAACTTCTTACGCAACGATTTATTAATGTTGGAAGGAGAATTTAATCATTCCCAATTTCAATGGCCACTTGTTCACGAACAATTGCAGCTTATTTTGGCAATGTTTCAAATTCCATTCCAGACTGACCAACAAAATACCTGCTATTGCATAATTAATTTGAATTTAATTTCAGTTTGCAGTTCAAATTCATTCCATTTGTTATTTCAGTTCTTGTATTACAAATGTTCATTAGTTTGTTGAAAGATATTACGAATGAGAAGTATTCAAAAATGTTTTTGTGGAGCGATAACATTCATGCTAATGTCATTTGGTAGAAACATTTACAACAAATGTGAGTATCTTCTGGAGCTTGCTAAGATCCTAAAAAATCTTTCATCTGATTCAAATTGAGTTTTACTCGTACTCCTCTAGCAGAAAAAATACTACTCATCCAAAAAGGATTTGTTCAAATTATTGGGAATTCATAATTATATTAACAAAAAAATATATAGTGAGAAGTTTGTCTGAAATAAAATCCAAAGTGAACTCAAACGCAGAATGATTCAACTTGGTACCCGGTATTCTAGTTATACAGTTGTATTTACACGAAAGAAACTGGAAATGAAAAGTTACCAGAAGCATTAACCAAGTCTGAGGAAAGTCCATCCAAAAAGGCTTGCCTTCATGAACTCATGTCTCATCTACCCAGACTTTCGATTTTGTATGGTCTGCTTTGATCCAGGTTTTATCCAGATAATAAACTTGACGATTTTCCTCTTTAATCTTCCTAATTTTACTTGAACTAAATTCGACAGGGAGCAACACAACAAAAAAAAACAAATTAAGTCTGCAGTTATATTATATATATATATATATATATATATATATATATATATATATATATATATATATATATATATATATATATATATATATATATATATATATATATATATATTGTTATGAAAATCGCCTTTTCACACGATAAAAGTTCATTTCTAACTTTTACGCAGCTCTAGGCACATGAAACATGCTGTACATTTGGGATAAAATTTGTGTCTACTGATTTTGACCAAGTGAAAAACTTTGTTATACGCACTTGCACGTTGAAAAATTTCATGATATTAGAAAGAGAAATTTGCGACTAAATGTTCGTGAACTTTTCAAAATTCAATAGTTTTTCCGAATGGGGATTTCTCGGTTCAATTTCGGAACGGAGAAAAAGTTCATATTGTATAAATTATATTCATATCTAAGCAGATTCCTCCAAACGAAATTGGGCACGGTTTGTTTAGATTTAAAAATGCTTATTTCCAATCCCATGGCTAGAGGATTGTTTTGAATATTAGCGGCGCCCTTGTCCATTGATGTCGTGCAAGTGTCTGTTGCAAAAGTCAGCGTTTTTTTTAACAGTCGACGCTGGGCCGATTTAGACAAAGAAGCTTTGTTTTTTTTTCTCGGAGTCGATGCCGAAACAATATTTTTTTTAAGAGTTTTAGTTTGCCGTTTGGGTTGGATATTCACATCGTGTAGATGTCAACCGGTCGAGCGTTTCCAAAGCGTACCCTGTCGAAGGTGCCTCAGCGTGAGGACTCTACGTTTGAAGATAAAAGGACCAATCTTATTTCTTCGCTTCGTTTTTCGGGTCTGACTGAAAAGGTGAAGAAGTGTCAGAAGAAGAGGATTAGTTTCCGCCTGACAACGGCGAAGGGCATCTTAGGGGAAGAAAGAAGATTTCCACACCTTTACACGTTTAACGGAAATTTTCATCCTGGCCAATTTGGTATACGAGGGACATCAGAGAGTTCTTCAAAGATATTATTCGCATCTTATCATCTAGGAATTTCCAGATCGGCGATTTTGATATACAAGGGACATCAGAGAGTTCTTCGAAGATATTCTTCGCACCTTATCATCTAGGAATTTCCAGATCGGCAATTTTCTACAAGTCCTGAGAAGCTACTCCAGGGAAATAGCTGAAGCAAGAAGACATCTAGATCTTTCCTTCTTCGCTCTCTATCAGGCATCAAGTCTATAAAAGGGGCCCACGAATCTAGAGATTAATTTGTCCCGGGGCAGGTTAGTTACTACGAGTCTATATTTATTGGGATTAAACATCCTTGCCTGTCAAGACATCATTAGGGATTCCTCGAGATTACCCCACCAAAGTGAACCCCTTTGGACCTGGATCAACAATTCGCGTTCCTACTTTCCACAAATCCTGCAACGAAAAGGTTACCTTCCTGCATTTTGTTTTGGGATAACGAGTTAAAATTAAATACTCCTAGTTAGGCGCGATTCACTACGCTCGTTATACACCCTAGTTTTTGAAAAACCGTGATCCTACCTCCAGTCCTCCCAGGCTGGTCTTGCGGCATTTTTTTTTTGTAGTTTAGGAATAACATTGTACATCGTTATTCCTCGCGAAACCCAAAATTCATGTCTGAAATTCAACACCTCTGTTAGGCGACGAAAAAACCAATTTTTCTAATATAAATTTCACTGGCCTTCGGTATTTGCGGCTATGGAAGAATCACGAAAGAAATCGACGAGTTTCAAACACGCTTCAATTATTCGAACTCCAGTAGGCACGACTAGCCAGAGTCGCTTGCCTACAGACAAACAGACAGAATTCGCAGCGAATCTGTCTAATGAATTGTTAGATTTTGCAGGCTTTCCAAAAGCCGTTTCCTTGGTAGATGAGCCCGTCTACAATTCAATTAGGTCCGAGGAGCGTTGCTAGAGACATGAATCGCAAATTTGTTCAGCTCGTTTTGAAAACAATAATGGCTCAGAAAGCCATTCAACTCGAGTCTCGACACCAAAATTAGATTCAGATAGGAATTTAAATACTCCGCGAAAATATGAGGGTATGTTTTCTGGAAATGAATTCTATATAAACGAAATGGGATCGCGAGAGGCGAGTCCACAGAGAGTGAAAATTCGGGAAAATCTCCCTTCGAGATTTCCCAAAAATTTGTCAGAAAAACCCTCTTTGGGATTTTTCAATGAATTAGAAACTGAAAAACCCACTTCGGGATTTTTCCAAAATTTAAAGAAAAAAGTTATTTCGGAACTAGACTCTGTTGGCGAGCTGACCGACAGGGCTAGCAAATTAAAACAGGATTTGACAAAAAAAATTTTGACTCCGCGAGATTTCGGAAATAGCCCGTCGGGTAGAAATTCCCAAAAAGAGATTGTCGTTCACGAAAATAATAGGTTTCAGCCGGCATCTCGCACATCTGGCGAGATTACGGGGAGACAAGATGAGTTTTCAATGAAACCTTCGCGAAACTCAAACTTTTCTAAATTGGGGCAAAATTTTTCTGTTGAGCAAGAGGCCTACGTGGAGGAACGTAGGGGTGGTGGAAGGTTTTCCCCCGACTTCCGTTCCAAAAGGGAAGCGGAAGTAGGGGAGAGACGGGCCGAGACGAATGGGGGAAATAATGGGCCTGAAATGTTTGAAAAACTTTTTGGCATAATACATGATTCCTTAGGAATTATTAAAGATAAGAGTTTTAGGCCGGGCAGTTTCCGCAGTCGCGAGGAGTCTGTCGCTGGAAACCGAAATCCCTGGCGAAAAGCGGCTGAGGGCTCTGCGCCTATTATGGAAATTACCCCACGCGAAGGTTTTTCCCATAATAGGAATATCGACGCCCGTCCCAGTGAGGACGCTCGGGAGACGGCACGAGAATCGGCCGTCTGTAAATTTTCTCAGGTTATGGGACCTCCTCGTGCAAAATGGGCTTTGGAGGGAAAAAATTGCGAGCGGGGTTTTGAAAAATTCAAGTATACGCAACCCCCCCGAAACCGTCATACGGAACATGGCGCCCAACGTGGGGCATGCAAAATTTTGAAGAAAATTTCAGAACTCACGAAAATGATCAGAATCTTTATTCAGATCATATGGCCCACCGGAAAGGGCAAGAAAAAGACGTGAGAGACACGTTTGAGTAAACAAAATTTCGGTAGTGAGCACACTACCTGGCGTCCACAAAAATTTAATAAAGACGAAGAATGTCCACAAGAATTTGCTTACCCAGTCACTCGCGAAAACGAATTTTGGGACGCTGGTGAGCGCCCAAAAATTAGGAAGTCGCAAGAACAAGAATTTGTAAATCCCACAGACAACATTTTGTTAAGATTAGTAGAAGCAATTGAGGGAAGGGGAAAGGGGACCCCTTCTCAAGAAAAATCTATTATTAATCAACACGGAAAATTTTTGAAAATTCGGCCTCCGACTTTTAGCGGACTCCCCCATGAAGATCCCTACACTTTTATTGTAAAAAGTAAGGAATATTTAGTAGATTACCACCCTTCGCAGTGGGTGACAATAGCGTCCAGTTGGCTAAAAGGTCCGGCTGGAATTTGGGGCCCGTGGTTATTCCAGTAGCCTAACCACGTGGCAATTTTTTTCACAACGATTCATAGAGCATTTCAATAATGAATTGTTGGTTTCCGATCTTGAATCAAATTTGTATGGGTCTGACCAACCCAAAAACCAAGATGTGGCTTCATTTATTCTGGATAAATGGGGACTCGCGAGACGCCTTTATCCTAGATTGGATGAAAGCCATATTGTGAGGATTGTTCTGAATAGAATAAATCCATACATAAAAATTCACTTACAACTACATGTTTTTAATTCGATCGAAGAATTAACGCAAAAAGCGATTGCAGTGGAAAATCTGCTCCACAGCAATAAGCAGAAGTATTCTGGCGCAGATTTTAAAAACGCAAATTTTCATAGAAATTTGAACAGAGAAAGTAATCATAGGGACGAGTTAAATCGGCGTCGCGACGCTACCGCTTATAAGCCTGTTCGTCAGGAGCAGACTGGGCGAGACACGCCACCACGCCGAGCGCCGTCGCCTGTGAGGCAACAGCCAACGTTTCAAAATTTAAATCGAAACGAGAACAGAAATAACGAATACTAATCCAAATTTTGTAAACAATTCAAGTAGGAATGCTCCTAAACAAAATTTTGATGGTAATGTGTCACAGTCGAATAGAGGTCCTTCTGACCTCACTTGTTATAATTGCGGGGGAGGCCACTATAGAAATGAATGTCCGACGCTCCCGGACGCTCAGCGCCGCGGCGCATCAGGGCCACAAGGCCGACCAAACGGGCAAAATAGAAATCCACCAAGTGGATATTTCAATACAAACAATAAAAAATTGGAGAAAACCAAATTTTAATTTAGCGAAAATAAAACCGGCTAATCGACCCTGCCAGTAAGGCCTTTACGAGGCACAGATACGTTCAAAAACGAGGAAAGGGACAGGGCCCTGCACCCTCGCGCAAATGAACCCAAAGTTTCAAAATTTAGTTGAGAAGACTCGCACGCCACAGCAGTCTGGGTCCCCGCGGCAAATATTATGCGAATATTTGTTCTCAGGAAAATTTTTCGAATAATACGGTCGCCGAATTAACCTCTTCGGAAACTAATTCAATTATTCCTTCTGTAAATAACTCTAGCTGTTCACAGCACAACGTTGTTTTCTCCCCCTGAATGGCATAGGAAGAGGGGAAAAGTCTAGCATCGACTTTGGTTTCTGCACCCCAAAGAACAGGGACCATCGACCCCAGATGGAACCCCTGCACCATGTCTTTGTATTCTTCCACCCGCCCCTGGTGGTAGGCGTAAAAAAGTTCACTCACCGCCGGGTGTTAAACGAAGAGACTCTTGCAGTCTACCCCTTGTTGAAAAGAGTTATTCTTTCCTAGAATCAGCTCCATTGACTCGTGAAAATCCAAATGTGATTTCAGATTTTTCTGTAAAGAAAAATAAATTTTCTAACCAGGTTGTGACGAAAAATAAAAAGGAAAAACGGGAAGTTCGACAGGTTATGCTTCCTCGAGAGAAAAAGCACGATTCTCATCTTCCATTGATCGCTCGAATCGGAGCGTGTGATCAACATAATATTTCTAAAATTTCAAATTCTACTTTTTCGGATTCTAATTCCTCTCGTGAGAATTCTTCAGCAAAGCCTAGCTTGCGAAATTGTAGATAAAATTTCACCTGAAAAACAACGAAGAGGGAAATCGTTGATGGAGTGTCCTAAGGATAGGGATTCCAGTTTTCGCACTGGAAAGGCAGAGATTGATGTACAGGGCGTATCGAAATTCAGGACCAGGGGAAAGTCAGGGAATTTTTCAGCTGGGGAGTCAGGCGTTGTACAGGGTGTTTCTCCTATCGAGGATATGAATGGGTGTCATGACTATGTACAGGGTGTACAGAATATTGTGGCATGCCAGGTTGGCGATTCAACGGATTTTTCTGAAACGGAGTTTTCTGATATCGATGATTCAAATTTTGGATTTGATATTCCGGCAATAAGGCCATTGAAAAGGTTTTCATTTTGAGTAAAACCAGTAATAGTTCCTGGGTGACCGCAGGGGGCGGGCTCAGATGGGTTGATGAACCTCCACAAAGCCATTCCCAGTTGCAGGATACAACTGAAAGGGCAGTGCAGGATAATTCGCAACTAGGCGGTATTAGGAGAGGCGTCGCCGACTTAGAGATGGTGAGTGCCACCCCCGGTGATCGAACCCAAACACAGGCGGTGTTTGTGATGTCACGGGCAGCTGTGCCACCGAAAAAAGCGGTGAGTGCCACCCCCGGTGCGCGGACCCAATCACAAAAGATGTTTGTACCGCCACAATCACGGGCTGATGGGGCACCAAAGAAAATTTCAGGACCGGCTGGTACCGGCGCCGAACAGTTTCAGGAGAATTGCGAGACCCTGCTTGGCAGCTCGAATTCACAAAAGTCGGATGATAGTTCTGAAGTTTTAGATTATCATACCGCAAACACTGGTATCGAAATTGAAAATGGGATACATAGGGATGTTATGGGTAATGTGGTTCCGTTTGAGGAACACACATTTTGCGAGTCGATATCGGATTTCTGGATGAATCTGCGTTCAATACATATTGGATGTCATGGAGAAATACCACGCATTTAGGTGGAGATTTTTGGAAGTCGAGCTAGGGCACTCGTGGATAGTGGAAGTTCGCTTAGCCTTTTGCGACGAGATTTGTTGCCTGAGACTTGGGAGATAGATACTTCGGAAGTGACACCATTGAAACTTGCTTGTGCCGGAGTGGGTACGTACAGCACCGGACAAACTGTCGTTGATGTACAGATAGGTGACGTCATCTATGCCGTAACAGTGCAAGTGGTGGATGATCTTGTCGAGGGATCTTCTTTGGGTTGTCCTTGGCTGGCGGCAAAATGACGCGATGGTTGACTTTTCGAGAAGGACCATCCACGTTGGCAAAAAGACCGAGACAAACCATTTTTGGGCTGAGGAGAATTTTCCCCAAAAGAGTTTCCACTTCCAGAGGCTGAGGATCACGCCAGAGGAGAGCACGGTCGAGTTTTAACTTTGATTAGGGAGTTTGCAGATATTTTCTATGAATCGCCGCGTCAACCGGAAACGCGCGCTGCCTGCACAGGATTGTATTAAGGAATAACGTGCCCTTCAAAATTCGTCCTTATAAGGTCAGTGACGAGAAGCGTGCACTGATACAGGGGAAGTTTCCAAGATGTTGGCAGCAGGGTGATTAGGCGAAGTCAGCCGGCTTACCAGAGTCCGGTGGTCATTGTTACCAAGAAGACGGCTCCTGCTAGGTTCTGCGTCGACTACCGTAGGTTGAACTCAATCACGGTTCCCAGCCACCTTGCTTCCCAAATTCATGAGACGATAAAGGAGTTGGGACAGGCCAGGTCTTCACGAGCCTGGACCTAAAGAGCGGTTATTGGCAAGTAGCCATGGAAGAGGAGTCAAACAGTATCCCTGCCTTTGCCACTCCTGAAGGTGCGTGCTACGAATTTAATTCGATGCCATTTGGGCTGATGTCAGCACCAGGAAGTTTTCAGCGCCTCAGTCTGCAGTACCGTTGGTTATTTTTTGACGTCTTCGTAAAAGTGTATCTTGATGACATCATCGTATACTCTTAATTCAAGGGAAGATAACCTTTTGCATTTGAGGTTAGTCCTGGAGCGGTTCAGAGCTCATGGACTCTGTGTAGTTTGTCGAAATGTTTTTGCGCAGCGGAGACTGGAATACCTGGGGCAGTAATTACAGAGCATTGTAATGAGCCATTAGAACGGCATGTCCACAAATTTCCAGCGACCAAAGAACATTTCCCAGTTGAGGGGGTTTCTAGGGACAGTTGGATGGATTAGAGAGTTTGTTCCGAATCTGGCGGAATTGGAAGCTCCACTCACAGACTTGTTAAAGAAGTCGTCGACAAAGGGTATGTGGTGGACGCATGAAGCGGACGTTGCATTTGCAACCATTAAGGAGGTCGGAGGACCAATGGTTTTGGCTAGACCAGATTTCGATCTGCCGTTTGTACTACAGACGGATGCCTCTGGGATAGGGTATGGCGGCCGTTTTGTATCAATCGGACAGAAACGGTGACCGGAGGATTATCTCACCCAGCGCTGAGCTGAATGGTGCAGAGCTCAATATCACGTCAATGAGACGGAATGTTTAGCGATCGTGTGGGCTATTAAGCCTATCGCACTACCTGGAAGATAGGCATTTTACTTTGAGGACAGACAGGGCTTTAACTTGGTTGGACAAGTTTAAGGACGCTAAGGGAAGCTTTAAAAGGTGGGCCCTACTTCTGCAAGAGTATTCTTTTACCGTGGAGCACGTGCCGGGTAAGGAAAATCAGTTAGCTGATTTCATCTAGGAACCATGCGGAGCCAAGGGGAAGATCTCGATGTCGATATGGATCGGATGGGGAGTACCACCTATGAAGGTGAAACCAAACAAGAAACTACTATCAATGTCGTGGAACCCCATACGAAGTTGCTACTCGTCCGCAACTGGGCGATCCAGAGACACTCGCAATTCTCGCGAGGTTGGTACCTGTCAGGAGGTAGAACCTCAGTCAGTTGAAGAAAGACAGTTGATTAGGGACTTTGTGGCGGACAACGGAGTTTTGTACCATCGCAAGGAGATCGAAAGTTATTATTTCTTGAAGGGGAACTACGACAAGCTATCACAAGCTATTATCATGAGCCCAACCCTCTGGTCACCCAGGGCAGGCCGAGACCATAAGAGCTGTCTCCCCAGCATTATTGGTGGCCAGAGCAGGATGACTATGTTCGGGCTTTCGTACGAGGTTGTTTGGTCTGTCAGAGTACAAAAGCAAGACCAAACCAGGCTGCGGCACCACTGCGACCCACGGTCGTAGACCGGCCCTGGTAAACCATATCGTTAGATACCTAGGACCCTACGCTGCTTCGACGAAGGGCAATAAGTTCGTTATAATATGTCGATCTATTCCAAGTGGGTTGAGGTCAAGGCCACCCCCTTTTCTGCAGCTGACGAAATAGTTCGTTTTCTTTTATCATGAGATCCTGGCCAGGTGGGGCTGTCCAGAAACGATAATTTCAGACAATAGCACAGCATTTACGAGCGATTTGTATACCTGGAATCTTGAGAAAAAGAGCATCCAGGCAATATATTCTCCCATTTATCATCAACAGTCCAACCCTGTTGAAAGACGAGTGCAAGAATTTAAGAAAATTCTTCGCACCAGGCTGATTGGTCGTCCGGAACGGGAGTGGGAATTACATCTTCCTACGACGGCCTACAGTCTTCGAAATCGAAAGAACGCAGCGACACAAGAGACTCCCGCGGAGCTCTTGCTCGGGTACACACCACCTCGCCCTGGTGATTGGTCAATACCCGGAGTCAGTAATCCCATACGGAATCTTCCTGCCGATCGGCAGCTCCGTATAGAAAAAGCCAGGCGTTGTCAAGCTGCATATCAGCGAAATCTGTTTTCAGATAAAGAGTATCTCCCAAATCGTATCAGGTAGGGGACCTGGTATTTGTGAGAAATTTCAACAAAAAAATTTTGGAAAAACTTTAACAGGGCCGCACCCAGTTATTGAGGTTTGGGTCGCGATACCTATAAAGTGATGAGAAACGACGTTGAATGCACTATTCACGTCAATGACATTCGACCTTTGTTCGGAGAGTTCTGCCGGAAATTCGCGCGAAACCGGATCAGCCAGGGCCTCCGAAGACATGGGCGGCGACAAACGGAAGTCCAAGACCAAGGGGTCTCGACATAAACCGGTCGCACCGGATGGGGCTAATTCTTCAGGTAGAATAGTGCCCAAAAACACCCCGCCACGGTGCCAGCTAACCATAGGGCCAACCTTACCCTTGTTTCACAAACGGTTCCAGAGGTTCGAAATCTATCGCAGTTGAAAAGGTTTTTTTGATATACCCATCGGCGGTCTGATGGGGACGTCCCAGCACCGAAACGTGGGGACCTCGGTCGCGCGTGGCCCTTTGGTCCGGTTTATTCTAATAAAACTCCCAGTGAGCAGATTAGTCGTGAAAATCACCCACCCCCGTGTTGTTCGATCATTTTGCCCCCGCAAGTAAATCCTTCTCAGGTGTCACCAGGACGTACTGGTGCTCCACCCTCTTAGGCGTCCTTGTCGCGTTGGGCTCCAACAAAATCAGGGACACCATCCACAGACGGTCTCCCTGTGGACCAGAAGACGGACCATGGTCAACGTTCCCCCGCCACATGGGGTTAAACACGAAATTGGACAGAGATGAATCAACTAATGAGGAAGTTCAAAGTCAATCTTTTATTGTAGCCTGTCAGGTACATCGAGCGCCGAAAAAAGCTGCGGCGTATTGTAGAAAGGATATGAGGTCCCCCGCAAACCTTACGTTGTTGGTGGGAAACTGGGCTGGATTGGCTTGAATGGCAGAAAGTCATCCAAGTGGCGTTCTGAGTCGTTGGGTCAGCCAAGGGGCGTCATATCCGTTGGGCCGAGGGGCAGGAGGTCACCCCAAGTCTCGTAATCTCGACTTGTTCTCCCCGGCCCTGATTCACACGGATTGTAGGAATATTCAAAATATTCTTGTACGCGAATTTCTTTGTATGACTGCCCCAACTGAATTGCCATAAAATTTTGGTATGGTTGGAAGTCCAGGAATGCGCAAACCTGAGCCAGAGATTTGGGACTTTGGATATTTTCACAACTTCGCAGGTGTGTCTGGGAAGAGATTTGTAGCTCCCAATGTATTGCTGCGGATACAGCTATCTCCAAAAAGTAGCTTCTTCAAAGGGGGGGGTATAAAATCGCCTTTTCACACGATAAAAACTTCATTTCTAACTTTCACGCAGCTCTAGGCACCATGAAACATGCTGTACATAGCTTGCTTTCATTTGGGATAAAATTTTGTCTACTGATTTTGACCAAGTGAAAAACTTTGTTATACGCACTTGCACGTTGAAAAATTTCATGATATTAGAAGAAAATTTCGACTAAATGTTCGTGATCTTTTTAAAATTCAATAGTTTTTCCAAGGGGGGGATTTTCGGTTCAATTTCGGAACGGAAGAAAGTTCATATTATATAAATTATATTCATATCTAAGCAGATTCTTCCAAACGAAATTGGACACGATTTGTTTAGATTTAAAAATGCTTATTTCAACCCAAAGGCTAGGGGGATTGTTTTAATATTAGCGGGGGCCCTTGTCCATTGATGTCGGCAGGTGTTGTTGCAAAAGTCAGCGTTTTTTTTTTAACAGTCGACGCTGGGCCGATTTAGACAAAAAGTTTTTTTTTTTTTTTCTCGAGCGATGCCGAAACAATATTTTTTTAAGAGTTTAAGTTTGCAGTTTGGGTTGGATATTCACATCGTGGGATGTCAACCGGTCGACGTTTCCAAAGCCCCGTCGAAGGTGCCTCAAACGTGAGGACTTACGTTTGAAGATAAAAAGGACCAATCTTATTTTCTTCGCTTCGTTTTCCGGGGGCTGACCGAAAAGGTGAAGAAGTGTCAAAAAGAAGAGGATTAGTTTCCCCCCTGACAACGGCGAAGGGCGATCTTAGGGGAAGAAAGAAGATTTCCACACCTTTCACGTTTAACGGAAATTTTCAACCCGGCCAATTTGGTATACGAGGGACATCAGAGAGTTCTTCAAAGATATTCTTCGCATCTCATCAACCAGGAATTTCCAGATCCGCGATTTTTGAATACAAGGGACATCAGAGAGTTCTTCAAAGATATTCTTCGCATCTTATCATCTAGGAATTTCCAGATCGGCAATTTCTACAAGTCCTGGAACTACTCCCGGGAAATAGCTGAAGCAAAAAGACATCTAGATCTTTCCTTCTTTTGCCTCTATGGCATCAAGTCAATAAAAGGGGGCCCCCGAATTTTAGAGATTAATTTGTCCGGGCAGGTTAGTTACTACGAGTCTATATTTATTGGGATTAAACATCCTTGCCTGTCAAGACATTATTAGGGATTTCTCAGAACCCCACCAAAGTGAACCCCTTTGGACCTGGATCAACAATTGCGTTCCTACTTTCCACAAACCTGCAACGAAAAAAAGGTTACCTTCCCGCATTTTTTTGGGATAACGAGTTAAAGTTAAATACCCTAAGGCGCGATTCACTACGCTCTTATCCACCCTAGTTTTTGAAAAACCGTGATCCAAAATTTGTCCCCCCCAGGCTGGTCTTGCGGGATTTTTTTTTTTAGTTTATGAATAACATTTTCAATCCATTCCTCGCGAAACCAAAATTCATGTCTGAAATTCAACACCTCTGTTAGGCGACGGATAAACCAATTTTTCTAAATATAAATTTCAATGGCCTTCGGTATTTTTCGCTGGAAGAATCCACGAAAAAATCGACGAGTTTCAAACACGCCTTCCAATTTTCGAACCCGGGCAAGACTAAGATCGCTTGCCTACAGACAAAAACAGAATTGCAGCGAATCTGTCAATGGTTTTTAGGGTTTTGCAGGCTTTTCCAAAAACCGTTTCTTTAGATAGAGCCCGTCTACAATTCAATTGGTCCGAGGAGCGTTGCTACAGACAAACCCAAATTTGTTCGGTTTTTGAAAACAATAATGGCTCAGAAAGCCATTCAACCAGTCTCGACCCAAAATTAGATTCAGATAGAATTTAAAATATTCGGAAAATATGGGGTATGTTTTTTTGAAATGAATTATATAAACGAAATGGGATCGCGAGAGGAGTCCACAGAGAGTGGAAATTCGAGAAAATCTTCCGAATTTCCCAAAAATTTTCAGAAAACCCTCTTTGGGATTTCTCAATGAATTAGAAACTGAAAAACCCATTCGGGATTTTTCCAAATTTAAAGAAAAAGTTATTTCGGAACTAGACTCTGTTGGCGGCGCCGACAGGGCTAGCAAATTGAAAAAAGGATTGGAAAAAAAAAATTTTGACTACGGAGATTTCGGAAATAGCCCGTCGGGTGAAATTCTCAAAAAGAAGATTGTCGTTCACGAAAATAAAGGTTTCAGCCGGCATCCCACACCCGGCGAGATTACGGGGAACAAGGATTTAATGAAACCTTCGCGAAACTCAAACTTTTTCTAAATTGGGGCAATATTTTTTTGAGAAAAAGAGGCCTACGTGGAGGAAGTAGGGGTGGGGGAAAAGGGTTTTTTCCCCCGACTTCCGTTCCAAAGGGAAGGGAAGTAGGGGAGAGGTCCGAGACGAATGGGGGGATAATGGGCCTGAAATGTTTGAAAAACTTTTGGCATAATACATGATTCCTTAGAAATTATTAAAGATGAGGTTTTAGGCCGGGCAGTTTCCGCAGTCGCGAGGGTCTGTCGCTGGAAACCGAAACTCGAAAAGCGGCTGGGGGTTTGCGCCTATTATGGAAATTCCCCCACGCGAAGGTTTTTCCCATAATAGGAATATGAACCCCGTCCCAGTGAGGACGCTGGGGAGACGCACGAGAATGGGGCCGTCTGTGAATTTTCTGAGGTTATGGGACCTCCTCGTGCAGAATGGGCTTCGGAGGGGAAAAATTGCGAGCGGGGTTTTGAAAAATTCAAGTATACGCAACCCCCCCGAAACCGTCATGCGGAACAATATATATATATATATATATATATATATATATATATATATATATATATATATATATAATACACTAACTATGAAAAACTAAAAAAATATATTGAATACGATACCTGGAATAACATAATGAAACTGAAGATGTCGAAAGAATGGCCGAGATCTTCGAATAAACAACTCACTGAAAACAAATTAGGCAGGCTATTAATTTCAAAAAAAACTATTAAAAAAAAAATCATTGATAACAATGGCAATAATTCCAAAGACACTCTGGCAATGTGTGAATGAACTATGTGATAAATCCGAATCTTCATCAGAAATAAAAACTATTATGCTGAACAATGGCACAGTGACAAATAACCGAATGGAAATCTGTAATTCCTTCAATGAATACTACTCTTCACTAGGCGAAATATATGCAAAAAAAATAGATATCTCGATTACAACACTGAAAGAAAAAATTGAAAATTCAAGTTTTCTATATGATACCGACGAGGTACGTGACGTCCAAAGAAATGGAAACCTAAAAAATCGCCAGGCTTTGATGGAATTAGAAACACTCAAAATAGTCTGAATGAAATCGAAAAACCACTCCTCCCTTATTAACAAATGCTTCGAGACAGGATGCTTTCCGAAAATGTTCAAAAAGGTATAATCAAACCTCTATACAAAACGGAGACAAAAAAATATGATCAACTACAGACCCATTTAAACCCGATCTCGAATATTAAAAGTTATCGTGAAAATTTTTCAAAAACGGCTGGTAAAATTCACAAAGAAATAAAAACTGATAGCCGACCAGCAGTATGGATTCCGAACGGGGAAATCGACAGAAGATGCAATACAAGCCTCAACATCTTATACATATGAAGCCCTAGACAAAAAAATTCCAATAATGTGCATCTTCGTCGATCTCTCCAAAGCATTTGATACGGTTAGCCATTATAAACTCCTGAAAAAATTGGAAAATTGTGGGATACGGGAAAGAACATATGATCTATTCAAAAGTTATCTGAGTAACCGTGAACAGAGAGTTAACATCGGCAATAAATTAAGCACACCTGAAATAGTGACATTTGGAGTTCTTCAGGAAACCATACTGGGACCCACCCTTTTCACTATTTATCTAAATGAACTTCTACTTCTTCAAACAGAGGGAAAAGTAGTGAGCTTTGCTGATGATACTGCAATTTTATATAGAGGCTCAAACTGGCAGCAATTGAAGGCATCAGCCGAAAACGACTTTTCGAAAATCAAAAGATGGTTCTCACACAACAAACTAACAATTAATTTTGAAAAAACCAAATACCTACCCTTTGCTTCATACTTCAATGGATTACCAAATATGGGACCTCTGAAGATTGGCGATACATATTGTATTCCTGAAAGTCAGTCCATCAAATATTTAGGCATCACTATAGATAGGCATTAACGCTGTGATTCGCAGACAAAGAATACGGTTAGAAAGTTGAGAGGCACTCTTTCCAAATCCAAATATTTGAGAAACTATCTGGACAAGTGGCATCTAAGAACGCTATACTTCGCACTTGTACAATCTCAAATATCCTATGGTATAATAGGGTGGGGAGGAGTGAATGACTGTTACCTCCACAAACCCTTTACGTTATCCAAAATGGATACTGAAAATCATACTTAATAAAGGCAGAACTTATTCTAGTGATAGTGTGTACAAGGAAGCTGCTGTTCTGGATATTCGCCAACTGTTCTGCCTGAGTATAATGAACGCTATTAAAAAAGGAAATATCCATTTGGAACCAGTCATTCACCCCAATAATACTAGAAACCGGTATAAACTCCTAAAAGGACCTTGTTGCGAAAAAACCATAGGGCAAAAAAACGCTGAATACATAGCTCCACGAATTTACCAGATACTACCAGAAGAAATAAAAACAACCATCAATCCAGGAATATTCAAAAACAAAAATGAAAAAATGGTTAATAGAAAGCGAAAAATCCTCTTTCAAAATTACATTAACCCAAATTTAAATTTTATATATCTTTCTTTTATAAACTAAATTTGAATATCTTCAAATTGTTATTTATATATACATGTACTTGAACACCATCGGGACTCAATATCCATACATAAACAAACCTCCACGTA
>JAFIRS010006196.1:0-41371 GCA_018342105.1 Gonioctena quinquepunctata | reverse complement strand
ACTGGCTTGGTTGCAAAATTAGTCTTGTTTCAGGAGAAGGTCATCAATGTGTTTGGTTTGGTAATGGGTTCGGGAGTAATCCCATTGAGCGGCATCTTAAAAAAAAACATCTACGATTATTTTCCCTTTCATCTTCATCTTCGTTCTAGCCCGTTCTTCATCTTCAAATTGGAACTCCATATGTAGCTCGAATACGTTGGAAAACCCATACCTAGAGTTTAGTTGGGGAGTCTTCGACTAGTTAGATATTTGGGAAAAAAGGCTTTTTGGGGAAAGCAGCAAGAAAACTTTACTCTTTAACACTTTGATTCCGATATTTCGACAGTGGATCCCGTCATCTTAGGGAAGCTAAAACACAAGCGAATTCATAAAATTAATGGAGGATAACTCAATCAACACCAATACTTACGTGTCGATAAATTGATGTTTTATATTTGACATTGGATTTAAAACCTTCCCATAGACCATAAGTGAAAAAAGATAAAAAACAAATATTAAGAACGTCAAAACATTTAAAAAGATCAAGGTTTGTAAAAATTTATTTTTTTTAAAAAAAATGAGGGATGATTTTGTCGATTATAAAAGAAAGTGCATGAGTAAAATTTTTATTTTACAGTTTTTTAAATTTAAAATGGAAAAAAGGAAAGAAAAAAATTTTGGGCATTTTTTACAAATTACGACTTATGTGTGCTATGAATTCCATTTAAAGAGATTTCGTTTTTCCTGAATTATTAAAAGGTATTTGGCGAAAAAGAGTAATTTCACCAGGTTCGGGTTTTTGTTTTAAAAAATTTATAAAAATTTTTGGGGAATTTTTTCCTTAGAATTTTGTAAAATTTTGGGCCCTTTATTACCACGTTTCATTTTAATGACATCTTCGGGATGACAATTGCACCTTGGAGTGTTTCCCCATGAGTAATACGGGACACCACATGAATTACAATAACACAAAAAATGTTGATAAAGGAAAGTAATTCCCCCAAAAAGACTGTTTATGGAAAGGGCCCTTTTATTGCCCAATCAAAAAATTGCTTAAATAAAAGAACGGACCGAATCATCTAAGGAAATTTCCTTTTTACGCATAGATAAAAATCCCCTTTACTTTAATAATTCACATGTAAAAATCCAGATTTCCCCTTTTTGAGATTTAATGGTAAAGACACACACATAAGTAGAGTCAATTTAATAGATATGTCACACTTAAATTTTTCTCATTCCGTTTGTTCCATGTTAACGTAATTAAGAGAAATTCAAAAAAAAATTTTGTCCCATGGCATGTCACTTGTCTTTGTATAATCTTTCCATTTTATTCAATGAGGGCACTGTTTGTAACAGTTCAAGCTGCTGCCTAAAAGGGTTTCAAACCCAACAAGGGTGAAAGGAGCTTCCAAATTTCATCAAAGCAGTGATTTGGGAATTTGTAAGGGCCCTCCAGAATAGACTTGATTTTCAAGAGTTTAGAGAAAAATATTGATGTTTTTTCCAGGAGATCGTTTTAATGGAGAAACGTTAGTTTTCCAACTACAAAATGCTTAGAAATGATTTTTGGGTCCGGGGGCGGCGTTGCCATTTTGGTAAAACGTCGTCATTCGCATGTTCGCTTGGCTTTTCCCAATGATGATACCAGGAAAGGAAAAGGCATTGTTTTAAACACGAGGAGGGCCATGCTTTAAAAACCCGGTGTTTATAACCCTCCGAAAATCGAATACCCGAGGCGCTCGATACACTTTGATGGAAACAGATCAGCCTGTTTTGGCATGGGTGATCTGAACGCTGAAAAAAAGGGAGCCGTGTTACCAATACGAATGGGGCGACTGTGGCAACACTGGACAGGACCTGATGGCCACGCATTTTGGTCACCCAGGCCCGATGTTTTTTGAAGCCCCCGGGAACATCCCCTGGAACATCCACGTTCTTCCGAGCTTGATCTGATCACAACCGGTGGTTTTATCACTGGTGATCCCCCCCCCCCAAACAGATCTTTTTGGGTACGGGATTGGGAAAATTCAGTTCACTCCTGACAAGCCACTGGTCCTGAGATGGGTTTCTCCATTTGAGTCGAATGATTTTTGGGGTTACGAACTCACCACCCAAAAATTTTGAAGGATTCTCCCGAGGGAACCGGCCCCTTTTTATGATAAATTTCCGCAGAGAACAAAAACCATTGGGGAAAGAAACCGTGCCAAGAGAGATATCAAAAGGATTTCATTTCCGCGGACATAATCCGACCCAAGAAAAATGGGGAGGTTGAGAAAAAATCTAAATTTTGGGAATGAGTTTGCATTATTTCAAATTTAGACAAAAAACTTATCGAAAGAAAACAAAAGTCTTTTTTTCCATCCATGGGAGGCCTATTGCTACGACCCGAGTTAAAGCCGCCTTGCAGATACGATGGAAAGGCACCCGATTGAAAAAACCCGGGGCGATGATCTGGACGAGATCTTTTTTCGGAAGATCGGGGTTTTTTTTAAAAAAGAACCCAACATGTCAGCGTCCCTTCGAAGGATGAACAAGGACATATTAAAGGATTGAACCAAAAGCACCTGGGTTTCGAGAATTACAATGGCATGATCATTTCCTAAATAAATTTTTTAAAAAACTCTCTACGCCTTAAAAAAAATTCCCCCCGAAGGTGGGTGCCATTTGGTTAGGGGTTCCGGAGGGGGCAAAAACCCCACCCTTTCCGCAAAAATTTTCGACCGATCGCGTTTGTAGTTCCAAAAAGTTGGAAAAAATTCAGAAAGGTTTTTATGAAGAAGGGGAACGAAACCTACCGAAAGAGAGTTTGGTTTAGGCGGCTCATTCCACCGAGCTTGGTTTTGAGGCTGGTGAGGACGCCATAACATCATTAAGTTTAAAAACAGACCCTAAATTTTACATCAGTGTTTTTTGCAGATTTGGGGTAGGGTTAGTCCAAACTCATTGATTCCCCCCGCCTGAGGCCGGGGGGGGATCGTCTTTTCCGGGTGGGTATTTCAGATGAAAGTCGACAATTTCGAACGAGATACATTGAGGCCGGCGTTTTAGGGGCAGTTGTTCCCGTTTTTGTAGCCCTTTTCACATCCGATATTCCAAGGGGGAACACGGGAAAATTTCCTTATTCGCCGACGATAGGATTTACTTTTTTAGAATGCATTAAACGGCCTGGGGGAAAATAAAGTCAAACCGACAAAAAGCAGGCGATTTCGATGGGACGAAAGAGAACAACCCGAAAGGGGGCTGTTCTGGAAGGAAGATAAAAGGTCGGGGCAGGTCGACTGAAGTAACGGGGGTCGCCGGGTCACCGGAGATCACACTCAAGATCGTTAAAACAAGATTGCCAAGAAAAACGTATTTTTTACCCCGATCAACAGGAAAAAACCTCTGAAGAACAAAGTTCGATTTATAAAATGATGTTCAGGCCCGCATTTTTTTCGCCCCCCGCCGCCGGGGGAGACCAAAATTAGCATTGGTCCGGAACAGGGCGAATGAAAGTCCCGGATGATAAAACAAACCCCGGGTTTGTGCGGAACGATCGGGTCCTCGAAGACTTTACCCGCCTTCCCAGGGGTATTATCAAAACCGCAATCGGGGTTTCGATTGCGCAAAACCCATGAGAACCCCCCCCGGGGGGGCCACTGATTATAAATAGACGACCCTTCCCCTTCAAACGTCCCGGGGACCCCCGAAGGATGGGCTACTTACCAATCCATATGAGTGAATGCTGCACCTCTATAGAAATCAACTTTTTTTCCAAATTTATCCAAAATTCCCTTGGCCATTTTGAGAACATCATCATGGGGGTAACCCGTTTTTAGTCCTTTTTTCAGTCTTTAAATTCGTGAATGGTGTTTCCCACCATTTTAGTCGAAAGAGTAAGAGCCCCAGGGGTTTCACCCCGAAAGGATAGGGGACCACGAACCCGTTATTACTAAAATTTTTGGAGGAAACCTTCAAACGTGCAAATAGGGAAAGTTTCGAACGACGCCATCGCACTTTCCCCAAAAATTTCTTTTGTCCCCCCGGATTTTTGTTATGCCAAAATTTTTCCTGCAAGCCTTTTTTTAAAGGGAATTCCAATACAGTAGCTTAATTGGTGTCCCCTTTTTAATTGGGCCTATTCCTCCCAAATTTTAAACGACGGTTGATACAATTTTTAAAATCTGTCCAGTTTCAAGCGCGGAGTATCTTCCAAATTCTGATGAACTTTTATTTTCAATTTCCCATTATAATATGGAAACCCAAAATAAAATAGAAAAGAAAAGTTTTATATATATATATATATATATATATATATATATATATATATATAAATATATATATCCAAAGTAATAGCTATAGGTTATGAATACGCTATATTTTTATAATATATATATATAGTTGAAGGGAGCTTTTTGACTAGTTAGATATTTGGGAAAAAAAAGGCTATTTGGGTAAAGCAGCAAAAAAAACGTCCCTTTTTTAACACTTTTTAATTCCGATATTTCGACAGTGGATAGTCATTTCAAAGCACACCACAAGCGAATTATAAAATTAAATGGGGAAAAACCAATCAACACCAATATTACTGTGCGATGATTGATGTTTATATGTTGACATTGATTTTAAAAATTACCATATGACCAAAGGAAAAGATGAAAACAAATATTAAGAACGCAAAACAGTTAAAATGATCAAGGATTGTAATAATTATTACTTATTTAAAATGCATGCGATGCCATTTTGTCGATTATAAAAGACAAGTGACAGTTGACTATGGAGTGAAATTTTATTTACAGAATTTCTTAATTACAGTTAACATGGAACAAACGGAATGAGAAAGAATTTAAGTGTGACATATCTATTACGAATTGACTGCTACTTATGTGTGTGTCTATGACCATTAAATCTACTTAAAGGAGAGAGTCTGATTTTCTACATGGAATTATTAAGTAAGGTGATTTTTATCAATATGCAGTAAAAAAGAGTAAATTTCACTTAGATGATTCAGGTCCGTTCTTTATTTAAGCAATTTTCTGATTGGGCAATAAAGGCCATTTCCATAAACAGTCTTTTGGTGGAATTACTTCTTAGTCAAAATTTTCGTGTTATTGTAATTCATGTGGTGTCCTGTATTACTCACGTGTTCACTCAATGCACATCTTTCTAGGATGACAATTACAGTCACTCTTATGTGATGTGATTCTGTCTTTTAAGGTCCTTGAGGACTGACCCTATATATATTTTTTCACAATTTGAACAAGGAATGCAATATACCAACTGTATTGTGAACTAATAGGTGTTTTATCTTTCAGTTTTGTAAAATGGAATTTATTGTAAGAATTGTCTTGTTTGCTATTTTAATGTGATCAAACTGTCTGGAAATATACTAGTTTCGGTGAGACATCTGTAATAAAGGAAGAGACGTAAAAAAATATTGAATAGGGGGTCACCAACATTGTTAGTATTAATAATATTATCTGTGAATTATTATCTATATTGTTAATTGGTTCAAGTATATCCATGGTAGACGTACTATAAATAATATTTTCAATAATGTAGAAGGATAGGAATTATCAATGAATAGTTATATAAAATTTTTAAATTTTTTGATGGAACACAGAGTCTGAGATACAGAGTATCTGATGTTTCATTTGTTTGACCAAGTTCAATCTTTAATGGACTGTTTTGGTAGGAATGTAGTTCATAAATCTACCACTGCTGATGGGTTTTCTATACCAGTCAATGACTAAGGTATTATCCCTCAGTAATGACGAAATCTTGTCCAGGAAGGAACGCTATTTTCTTCATCTTCACATCTCTATGGTGAATTGTATGTATGGGTCATAACTGTTGAAACACTTCAACTACTTCTGTAATTTCATTCTGTGGTAAAGCTATGATTAAGTCATCAACATATTTTTTAATAAAAAATAATCTGAAAGGTAGAACTTCTAGGACAATTCTAACAAGTCATCCATGACATACATTGCAAATAATAGGACTTATCTTCGCCCCCATGGGGTTCCAAAAAGTCTGTTTGTAAAATTTATTATCAAAGGAAAATAAGTATTGTTGAAAAGGAAGGTAATTGATTGAGAAAAGGTTTCTTTATTAATACTGCAAAGGGGTGGTGATACGGTCCCATTTTTGTCGATAGCTCTTAAACAAGCATCTAAATAAACATTACTGAACAAGGACACTACGTCCAAATCTATAACGTAACCCCCGGTAGTTTCATCCCTTTAAACATTGTTTTATTTAAAATCTTTGATATAGTATTCGTTGTTGTAATTGTAAAAAAAGGTCAAAATGTCTATAAAAAAACGATGCCAACGATTCTTTTGGGGTTCCCAAAGACAAAAATAATAGGTCTAGCTGAAAGTGTAGGTTTATGATTTTGAAGTGCATAGAACTTTGGGAAAACCCATTGTATTTTGTGTTTTTTTTTTAAATTTTCATTGATTTGTTTTGTATTGAATAGATTTTTTATTAAATTTTTAAAGTTTGAATTTAAAGGGGCCTGAATTGAGCAATGAGACTTTATTTCAATCAATTGGTTAGAAAAATTCATGTTTTGGGGATTTTCCAAAACAACCGGAATTGTTTTTTATAGACTTAGTGATAATAAATTGGGTTTTTTTCAAAAATAATCTAGTTTTATTATATAAATTAGGGAAAAAAGTTGAAGAATGTTTTGAGGGAATTTATGTAATTTGTAATTATATTGGGTATATTGTGATAAAATTTAAAATTTTTTTGTATATGAATTATTTATGGATGACACTATGTAATCAACATCTGCTAAAAAAGTTTTTTATGGAAAAAATTCTACCTACCTTAGGTTCAATACTAAATTTGGGTGCCAAAATAAAATTTTGGAAAAATTATCACGGGGATAGTTGTATTATAGTTTTTTTATCCAATTTTTTTTTGTTTTAATACATTCTGAAAAAAAGTTTTTTTTGAGAGAAACCGTTTTTATGTAAGTTTGTTTTTTTTTGGAAAAAATTTTGTTAGACATTCTGGGTTGGCTCCCTTTGAAAATTCTAAAAAAAATAGTTTCCCATTTTTTAAGGAGAAAATTTAATTTGGGTTTTTCCAAATTTCGAAATCAGTTTGTGAAATTAAAATTTTCAAAGTTAAGAAGTTTGAACCTAACCTGTTCATAATCTACTGGCTTTTAAGAAAATTAGTGTCTTTTTTCCCAGGAGAAGGTCATCAATGTGTGTTGTGGATTGTGTAATGGGTTCGGGAGTAATCCCATTGAGGGGCATCTTAATAAAAACACTAGATTATATTCCTTTGCTATCTTCATCTTCTTTTGACCAGTTTTCATCTTCAATACTGAAAAAAACCCCCATGTAGTTTAAAACAGTTTAAAAAAACCATACCTAGAGTTTAGTTGGGGGGTAGTTTTTTGCTGACTAGTTAGATATTAAAAAAGGTTTTGGGTAAAAGAAAACTTTACTTTTAACATTTGACCGATATTTGAATTTTTAAAAACCCATTTTGGAAGTTAAACCCAAAAGCAAATTAAAAATTAATGGATATCCAATAACCCAATTTTGTGTCGATAATTGGGATGCTTTATTTTGGGTTTGGAACAATTTGGGCACCATATGACCAAAAAGGGAAAAATGAAAAAAAATATTAAAAAACTTCAAAAAAGTTTTAAAAAGATCAAGGATTGTAATAATTATTACTTTTTTAAAATGCATGCGACCAAATTTTTTCGATTATACAAAGAAAGTGAAAGGACCATAGGGCGGGAAAATTTTTATTTTAAGGAATTTCAATGACAGTTAACATGGAACAAGGAAGGGGTTTTTATAGACATGATTGATTAAAAATTTTTAAAATTATGACTGAAAATTTGGGAAAATTTTTTCATGTGAATTTGAAAGGTGATTTTTGTCAATAGGGTAAAGGGTTATTTTAAATTTTTTGTTTGGGGCAAAAGGTATTACAAAATTTTTGGGAATTACTTTTCCTTAGAAAAATTTTTTGTTTTTTGGAAATTTCCATGTGGTGTCCTGTATTCCACGTGTTCATTTTTAATGCACATTTTTCGGGAGGGACAAAAAAAGTCCCCTAGGGATGTGATTCTTACGTGAGTAATACAGGACACCCAAGGAATTACAATAACACGAAAATGTTGACAAAGGAAAGTAATTCCACCAAAAGACTGTTTAGGAAATGGCCTTTTCCCCCAAACCTAAAAATTGCTTAAAAAAAAGAAACGGACCTGAACATCAAGGGAAAATTTACTTTTTTTCCCGGGCATTTTTAAAAAAAACCCATTTTTACTTTTAAAATTCAATTAAAATTTTGGACCCCCTTTTTAAGTAGATTTAATGGTAAATAGACACAAAAACATAAGTAGCAGTCAATTCGACAGATAGGGTCACCCCTTAAATTTTTTTCTTTTCTTTCTTTGTAAAATTATTACAACCCCTTGATCTTTTTAAACCCGTTTTGACGTTTTTTTTAATTTTTAAATTTTTTTTCATCTTTACATTTAAAGGTAAAAATGGGTGAAAATTGTTAAAATCCAATGTCAAAATATAAAAGCATCCAACTTCATCGAAAAGAAGTATTGGTGTTGATTGAGTTATCCTCCTTTAAATTTTTAAATGAATTCGCTTGTAAATTTGTAGTTTCCCTGAAGTGGAAGTATCCACCTTAAAATTTTCGGAATTAAAGTGTTAAAAAAAAGTACCCTTTTTTTGCCGCTTTTACCCAAAAAAGCCTTTTTTTCCAAAAATAATATATATATATATATATATATATATACTGTGATTTTCCAATTTCCCAAAAATAAAATTTCCCTTTTTTTTCAAATTATCTTCACCAACAAAATTTTAAATTTTACCCCTTTTTTTTAAAAACCCCATATATGCGTTAATTTGATCCAAATTATTACCGGCTACACTTGACACCAAATGTCGGGCTGCTCTTTTAAAAGGGCGTTATTTACTAATACACCAAGCTGGCACCCAAAAGTTGGGGCTGCACAGGGGGGTTATTTATTCAAAAAAAACACCTGACCACCAAAAACCCTGGGGGGACGTTGGGAATCAGTAGATTTCCCCACATCTAACCCAACCCATGTGGTAGCTGGTTTTTGGTTTTAAAATTACCCCCCAATATGGATGAAAGGGAGATCTTAATCGGGGTTTTTAATCAAAAAAAAAACTTGATTAAAAGAAATTAAGAGCGGCTTTTTCCCCTTCAACCCCTTGGGTTGTTGAGGTGGTTTCATTTTTTAATTAAAAAATTTAAGGATTTTTTCTTTTTGAATTCATAAGAAATACTGCACTGATGGTGTAATGATGAATAATTATAATTAAATAATTTTTAAATACAGACATGTTTTTACAAACAAAGTCAATAAATAAAATGAATATTATTACCAACAATAAGATTATAGAGAATGTGATTATGAATTTTTTTCAAGAATGAGGGCAAGTGATAGAAGCGATTTTATTTTTCTTTCTATAAATTTTTTTTTAGGGATAAGAACAAAACTTACCCCATCCACACGCGAAAAAAGTCTCCGGAAATCTTATCAGTGTAATCATTCCCCAAAATTTCCCGCGGTGGAACGGATGCTGAATAAAATATTGTCAACTATAAAAGGCAAAAATGAACTTGATCAGTTAGTCCGATAAAAACCATCCTAGTATAAACATTATTTTTTTTTCTTTTTCAACGGTGGGACGTACCAATTTTAATGAAGTTTTACAAAGTCGATTTGAAAACTATCGAGATAACATTTTATCAGCTGGTAGCTTGACTTATGTTTGAATAACAAAATCGTTCGCCGGAAAAACAAAAAAAAAAATACCATCCAGACCTTTTTTTTTACGAGCCATTCTCGGCCCTTGCCTCTCTATCTTTGATTTGGGACGCTTGTTTTCTGAGCTCGACAGCCATTGGGGAAGAAATAAATTTGTTCAGTTTAAATAACAAATTTAAATTTTGGGAGATATTCCTTTACCCCGGGAAAGGTTTTTAGAGCAGGGGAAATATGGGGGAAATCGAGGTATAAAGGGGAATTTTTTTTGACCATTCAACCCCCATTTGGGACTTTTATTAACTGTTATTTAAAAAAAATGGACCTTCAATTTTTAATTTTACTTAACTTAAAAATGTTTGCAAAACATTTTCTAAAAAATTTTTCCCAACTTTTTATTTTCTTTATATGGAAACGTCGCAATGGTAAAGGGTTTTTTTTAAAATTTTTGGGGAACATTTTTTTAAACCCCTCAAAATGTTTTTTTATTTTTTTAAAATTTTTGGTTTTTTGTCTGGGTTCGGGGAAATTTTTTTCAAAACCGCAGGAGAAAAAGAAGGGGGGGGCAAATTTTTTCCCCCCCGGGGAATAGTCATTTTTTACTTTAGCCCCTTAAATTTTAAAAAAAAATTTTTTTGGAAAAAAAAACAAAAAAAACCCCCTCAAAAAAACCCGGGGAAAATAGCTAATGAGTTTAATGAAAACCCCCCATCCGATTTAAAAAACCGAACCATCGACCAAAAAAAAAGATGCTAAAAAAACAAGAAGCAGGCAAGGGGGAAAAAAAAAGGTCCGCAAGAGGTCCAAAAACTGGGGGGGGCCCCTTTTTCCCCCGGGAAACCAATAAGGAAAGGGGGGTTTTTTTGGGCTTGCCACCATGGACCTTATCACAGGGGAGGGGCCCTATAATCAGTTTGATTCTGATGCGTTTTTGCCCAATCCTGGGGAAAACTTTTGAAGCAAATTGAATATGTGTTTGAATATTTGGTAAATAAGTACTTAGATATTTTTTTTTTGCAATACTAAACCATATATTTTTATTTTGTTTGTTTAGTGATCTGGGTAGCCAAACTAAGAGTGTATGTACATAAACTGAAAAATTTAAAACTAAATAAATTGGATCATTATTTCATTGTATTCAAGAAAAACAAAATATATTTTAGGAAAATGCCCTACTGGATGAAGGAGACAAAAAAAATTTTTTCAGAAGCAACCATTGAGGTAAAAAAAGCAAGTATCTATGTTAATCAAAAATTCATTTGATATTAAAGTATTATACATTAAAGGATTATGCCTATAAGTATAACAAGATTCCCCGCATTTTCTTCTATTTAGTTTTTTGTATATTTTTTTTATGATTGAAACTTTGAATGTTCTATTTTTTAAATCTTGTGTTCCAAATACACTCAGTATACAAGCTATATATCATAATAGACTTTTTTCAACTGTTTTAGATTACTGATTTTTGGAAAAGAAATATGGGGTTATCAAGTTCTGACCCCAAAAATTGAAAAGGGGATTTCTACAACTGAAGCAAATAATAAATTTGATAATACAACACAATTTTTTCCATGCCCCATCAACAGAACCTTCAAAAAGAAAAGTTTTTTTCCAATTAAAAAAAATATTCAAAAAAACTGCCATCTACCTTGGTAAGTAAAATATTATTTTATATTGGGTTTTTTATTAAAAAAATTATTGTGCAGAGAAAATTTGGGCTATTAATAAAAAAGTAGTTATTTTGGGTTTGGTTTTGGGATTATTATATGACTCGGGACAGTGGGAAAAACATTACCCACAGGGGCTTTCAGTATATTGGTATTCAACCCTCTGGAAATTTTTTGCCAAAAATCTGTTTTTTACTATCCTTGGCAAAAAAAGACATATATAAATCTATAAATAGCAAATTCAAAAAGAAGTTTCGAGATAGGAAATACATTTTAAAACGGAAAAAATTTATCTTGGGTAAGGGATTTCAAGGGGAGCGTAAAAAAATAGCTTGTTTTGGGTTTAGGAAAAACATATACCCTCCCCGACTTTCTCGAGGAAGGAAAAATTACGTCACACAGAGATAGGGGGAAACAGGGCGGTCCGGCGGTCAGCCCCAAGGGGCGTCAGTATCCCCCCCAGCAGCAGTCGGGGGGAATGTGCAATGAAGAAGAATTATTGACGATAATTTAACTTCAGATAATTTGAAAAATTAAACCGAATCATTGGGTTCAATTTAATCTGTCGGACGACAGGTAGATCAAAAAAATTTTTTTGGTGACGTGGTCCGGAAAACAAAAGAAAACCCCCCAAAAAATAAAAAAAAAGCAAACGATATTTCTGTAAAAACAATAAAACAAAAACTCATTTCCCCCTTTGAAAACAATTATTTTTTTTAATGGAGAGAAAAAAAAAAATTACAAGAAAAAAATAAACCAAATTAAATATTTTGTGTACGGAATTATTTTTTAAAAAGTTTTTAACAAACCACCATTTTGGGCCAAACAATAGCCGAATCTATTGTCGATCTTGTGTTTTCGCAACCACGGTTTTGGGGTTGTGCGCTGTGTCGAATTCCACAAGGTCAGTTAAGCGTCGGGTGGGTAAAAGGAGGGGTACACAGCAGTGCGTCTCGGTTTAGTGGTTTTATCATATCATTGCGTTCCTTGTTGCTCGTGAAATTTCGTTATCCCCCAGAAAATGTTTCCGATTTTTATAGGTTTATAAGTTTCTCACATACATTCATGAGTTCTATTGAAAAATGATAAAATGTATATAAAAAAAACTTATAAATCTATATGTGTTTCCTTTTTGAAACCAAAATTCAATTTTTGTTGTTTTAAAAATTTTCTAAAGGTTATTTTTTTTGGCGGGGGATCCCTTTTTTGTAATGACGGGGTTATTCCCATAAACTGCTGTAATTAGAGATAACTTTTTTCAATAAGAGGGTTTTAAACCCATAAACTAAGGCAAAACAACTCTTTCATTTGCTATTTTTTTTATCCTACCAAGAAAGAAAAAAAAATTTAAATATGAGTTATTCTAGCGTTTATCCCCAAAAATTGACAGATAACCATGCAAAAACCTAAAAAATGTTTACTCCCCCCCCTTATTCCCTTTTAAAGTTTTAGAAACCAGAAAAAAGTACCGAGAAGACCAATTGGAAACATTTCAATATAAATGACTAAAGAACCTCTAAATCCTCCATTATTACGCCTGGAAAGGAGGGATAAAAAAAAAAATGCAAGTTATGGAAGATGAACAAGAAAAAAGACCCCGCAGTAGGATTAAAATTTGGGGAAAATCGAGACTTGAAGAATAAAAGAAATAGGGGGGAAAAGGTGGAGGAAAAAGTGGAAGAGGGAAAACCAGAAGAGTAAGTTTTTATGATAGTTTTATACCGTTTCCCTTTAAATTTTTTGAAAAAATTTTAAAGAAGAAAAAAATATTTGGGAAAAAAGAGATCAGTTTATTTTTTTATTGAATATCTCAAAAATATATCATTCAGGGTTTCTTTGCAGCATGGATTTTAATGTTGATTCACAAACCATCAGGATTATGTGCAGTCTGTTACCCCATTGCAAAATCCTGATGGTTTGGGATCATTAGTAGGTGAAATTGCAAACCCTCTAATTTTAAATTTTGTTTGTATATTTGGGGGGCCGAAAGAAGGAGGTCAACTGCCTGGTAAGAACTGAGAGGTGGGGGCCCCTTTGGGTCCATTAGATTACATAAACTCCGGGGATCTTGGTGGGTAGGGGAGTGTTTTTCATGAATAAAAAAAGGAACTATCGTTATGAAGTCAACTATGAAAACATCAGAGTATCGTCTGAGGATGGATTATACCCATCCGCACTTCCAAGAAAAGGGGTTCCGATGACTATAATCTAGCAGAAAATAAGTAAAATTCCTTCGAGGATCTGTTTTTCTCTCCGCCAATGAAGTAATGGAACTGCACGACAACCGATAACCAGTTTAGACTGTAAGGAAGAGAATAAGGTGAGTATGGAATCACTATATATAGGTACGACGTCCATACGCTTTATAGGTAACGTTGTAAGGACTCCTCTACGATTCAACTTCAGCACTTGTGCGGCCATCTCTCAATCATACATTCTCCTAATCATTTGACATCTAGATTGAAATACAATTTCATTGATTAATCTGAGCATACAAATATCAATCTTAGAAGAGAAAGGGGACTAATCTGGGAACATTATGGAGATGAGGGTACTTAACTTCAACGATACCCTGTAATGTTCCAATATTTCTGGGTTGAAATACCCTTTTTAAATCGTAGAATACACTTTATTAATGATTCTCTATCAAAATAATAGTAACTTTGCAGGTAGAAAATGAATTTGAACTTATGAGTATGTAGGAGTTACCTTCAAGTTCTATTGCCACTTGCAAGTTTCCAATAATGTCTATTTAATTTATTTCTACACCTCAAATGAAAGAATATACTTTCTTGATAAAAGCTGAGAGAAAGAATAGTAAACTTTAGAGTTAGTAAACCAATTCTAGGAAATATTATGAACATAGGTGACACTCCAGATAACACAGGGATATCCCAAGGATATCCATTTCATGTCCAATTTGGTCGGGATATCCCTGGATTTGAAAATGGACATCCATGAGATATCTATTGAAGGATTTGAAATGGATATCATTCAGAAGATATCCACAGCAATTATGAAAAAAAAAAAAGAAGAAAAACAGGGACGTTTCTTTAATAGAAAAAACAATATTTATTGTGTATTAGAGAGTGCTATTGCAACTTAGGAAATAAGCGCTGACTTTTATTAAAAGATCCGCTGATAAAAGTATCCTCTAATGCGATTTCGTAAGTGAACTATCGTACAAGGCGCTGTTAACGAAAGTAAATAGATCTCTATAACCTAACCTACAAAGTTTGTATTTATATTTTGCGTCACCTTGATTCGTTAGCTGCTGCTGATCAAATGATATTTTTACATTTCCCTATCACATGGAAGAACAAATAGAGATAGCACCTTCAGCTGGAGCCAAAGTATGAAGACAAGTGAGATTTCAAGTTCCCAACTTGAGCATCATACGTTATGCATCCCCTTGTCCGCTATAGAAATATATACAGTACGTTAACAACGTATTCCAAAAATGAGTCTTTTTAAGCCATCCCACTTTGTTATTTACGTGAGAGATGTCAGTACATTTATAACCTTAAGGAATGATATCCGTCACTTTGTGATAGTATAAAATGATAATTTACGATTGTTTTAATTTTTACTCGCCTTATCTCGTCTTGTATACTTAATATGGAACAAATGATTGACATCATTAGAGGAAGAGGTCCTGGAGGTGTGAATCACAATGTGATAAGAAGGATAATTCTTCATAATATATTACCCATTGATGGGGACGCGGTTGTTAACCGATCTTTAACCGAACGAAAAACGAACGCACAGCCAAAAATCGGGATGAAAGAAATACTACAAAAGATGACAGAAGATAAGTAGGTACTTCTCTTCAATTTCCATATCCAATGTTGCCATAACATTTAATTTAATGAAATGTTTTCATTTCATATTCAAAACAAAAGTGGTAATCATGGTGAAAACTATAGACTCACTCAAATCTTTTAAACTTTACATGTATTCATCATAGTATTTGTATAAAACGTAAATATAAATGTTCTTCAGGCGGCAAAATCACTATTCTTTAGTAAGGGAACGTTATTTCAACTCTAATAACGTAAAGCAATATCGATTATTAACGTTGTTCCTCATTCAAGCGCTATTGCGCATGCGATGTATAACGGATAAAGTATATTGCTGTTCAAATAGGTGGCTTAAAATCTCCCTATTGACAAATTAATTCCTCACAATATTATTGGGTTAGAAAATTTACCACCGCCAAATGAACCTGCTTCATTTGATTTTGAAAATATATAGACGAGAAGTGCTTTCCAAACTTTGAGTTTTCAACTGGCGACAGATATATGACAGAAAACAAAATCCGTCAAAAAGTATTGAGAATACTGCCCACTCTACAGATAATCACCATAATTATTGTAAAGATAATTCAAGCAATAATGGTACTACCTTACAGAATATTTGTAGATATGATATTGATAATTTCAGACATGATCCCAAAGGTATGTAATACTTAAACAGTATACAAGTACAGCGAATATGATGAAATATAACCGTGATATTGGAAATTGAAGAACAACCATTTTTATCGCTATGGAAGCAACATTGTAAATTCTCCAGATTTTTAGTTATCTAGATATTTTAGAATAAGTGCTGTTGGAAATATATTCAAAACTTTCATTACTTATATGGGTGCACAATGATCAGAAATTGATATTTGACCCAGCAGAGAACTTCCAAACGCAATTTTCCATCTACTTCGTTATCAGCAATCAACTTTCAAGTTTCAGTAGCATAACCTACAATAAGACAACAGTCCTCTTGTTGTACAACCTGCTGAATTTTTTACAGTATTATTATTTTTATAAGAGCTGAATGTTGATTGCTGATAACGAGGATTTCTTTAACGTTTAATGACAATTGCAGTATCATCAACTATATATAATTCTGGTGGATGGAAAATTGCGTTCGGAAGTATGTGACATAAAGGAATTACCAGTTTTCTGCAGGGCCAACTTTTGACAATTGTGCAGCCATATAAGTTTTGAATATATTTCCAACAGCAACTAAACTGACTCCAAAATTTCGGGATAACTCCAAATCCGAAGTATTACACCGTAACTTCCATAACGATAAATTTCCAATATCACCATTGTTATGATATTTCATCATATTCACTGTAGGTGCTAAAGACATGTTATAAAAGTAGATATAGCTAGGAGAGTTCGAGCGCACTTTTTCACTTTTCGAAAAAAGTACCTAGAATCTATGGAAATTTCCTTTGAACCCGCTGGAAACTCCCATAAGAGCCTGTGTATTAGAGAAAGATGGGATCTAGGAAAATTTTCAAAAAGTGCCAAGGTCCAACGTGGTCATTTTGCGACCACAAATCAGATCCTTGGGAAACACCCATTTTCACGTGTTCGAGGTCTATATTACCCTGGATTCTCCTTAGATCTACTGTATTTTGAGGGTTAACCCGATGGATTTCTACCATTATATGACTTTTTACCTCATTCCACAAAGAAGATTTGACTTATTCCCTAGATCTAGGGATTTTTTACGTAGATTCATGTATTTCACATAGTTTTTTCCTAGATTTTCTGAATTTCAAGACTTAACCTCATGATTGAATTTTTTCCCTAGATCTAGGGAATTTTTCACGTAGATTCACGTATTTCACCAAGTTTTTCCCTGGATTTTCTGAATTTTTTAGGTAACCTGATGGATTTTCTATGAGATAAGTAATTTTTTCCCTAGATTTAGGTATTTTTTCATTAGATTTTCTGAATTTTGAGGGTTAACCTGATGGATTTCTCATGTATGGGTGAATTTTTTCCCTAGATATATGAATTTCTCATGAAATATGTGATTTTTCTCTGGATTTATGGATTTTTCCACGTAGATTCACATAGTTTATCCCTAGATCTACTGAATTTTGAGGGTTAATCTCATGGATTTCTTAGGGTGTATTGAAGTTTTTCCCTAGATCTAGGGATATTTCATGTAGGTTGAGACATGTTTATGTATGGAGATGAGATTTTTGTTTGATGTTTGTGAAGTCTATGATGTGAATTTAGATGACGGTTTTTCGATTACGGTTGTTTTGATGTGATGGATATTATGAATCTAAGTGAGTTTGATGTTTTTATTAACCTGACCTAACCAAACTCTGCTGATACAATAATTCAACGAATTATATAAGTGTTAGCTTCTTCTGCGAGTGTTCAGATCATATATGTATTTTTTAATCAACCCAACCTAACCAAACTCTGCGAAAGAAAATAACCTCAAGAAAAAAGACACCTCTGGTATACCTACTAAAAAGAAAAAGTGTGCTTTTTGTTGATTTCATCAATATTCATAGATTACACTGTCAGAGGTAACGATCATTGGAGTTAACCATCCTAATGCGAACAGGAGCCAAGGGTTTGCTTTCCTGCTAGGAATTTGTACCACATCTCATATCGAATACGCTGGTATTAGGCTTGAGGAAAGCATCCAGGTTTTTGCAGTGTGAAATCTCACAAATAATCAGTTTGAAGAACAGGACTGGCTGGTGCTGCGTTCAAAGAAATCATTAGCGAAGATTTAACCGATATTCATCCGGAATAAAATTGTGACGATGGTAGATTGTAGATTGTATGGGGGTCGATATGACGGTTCAGCCTCCCTGTACCGCTCCCTATGTGATCTTTTGTACATTACCCTTCATCTATTTGAGCCCGGTTTTTCAAGACTCCTCACGAAGTTTATCAGTTTCCTGCGAGCTAGGTTCCTGATGTCTGAGGGCGTTATCGAAACCCCTTCGAGTAACTTAAGTGTTTTGCTAAACAGTGCGTGGCAGTCGCAAAGCAGGTGTTTTGCAGTTTCAGCGAAGTTCTCGCAGTAACGGCACAATTAACAGTCTGATCAGTCCATTTTTTTGAGGTGATACCGCAGAGAACAATGTCCGGTGAGCAGTTCTGTTACCAGTTTCAAGTCTTTCTTATCCAACTTAACACTTTCTTGTTAAGCTTCCTTTGGCGAGGGCGCAGAAGCCTTTTCACTTGTCTTTGTCTTGAAACCTCAATCCAGTGGTTTTTTAACCGACGAAAAAAAAGGAGGTTCTATAGTCAACGCGTATTTTTTTTATGTATCTTTTTTAAATGGTTGGTTCACCCACTGAATTTTCCCTTCCTAACCGATTCTACCACGCATTACTCTGTACTGGGTTATCCGATGCAGATGATTTCCTTCAATGTATAGATTGGTCCCAGTTGAATTTGAAAGAAATAATACCCCCAAGGGTAGGAAAATAGGGGATGATTTATTGATTTTACACCTGCGAACCGATGCTGTTGAAACATGGCACACATATGTAGTTCTGATGATACTACAACATAATGGAGCAGTCGAGGGATCTCCTCAATGGTTTACAGCAGCTTCCTCGTGTTTGAAGTAATATGTTCATATACAGTGCGTTCATAAAGTGTGGAACCGCTTTATTATCGCATGAGTTGATTATTTTTGGAGGTGAAGCTCGAACAGGTCAATTTTTAAATTCAGTTATTCGAAAAAAATATTTTTACCCCCCACTACCTTACAAGATATGACATCATCGATTATTATTTTCAATCGAAAGGTTATATTTCATATCAAAAATTGAAAGCTCACACTTTCCTGAGTTTAACCATACCACATACGTCATATGTAGCACTATAAGTTACAGTACACCGAGTATTAAGAAAACAGCTGGTCATATTTCTTAACATTCATTTCATTATTTATTTTGCAATGAAAATATTAAAAGTAGTCAGTACCTAGTAAAAATAAACAGATAACATATTCACAATAAATGCTCGAATTGAACTTCTTGTGTCAGTTGACAATATCTGGGTTACGTTTGACAACATCGACAATTGACAATTCGTTGAATTTCAGTTAGAATTATCTCTTTGAGGTCTTTCAGATTGCTAGGTCAGTTTATGTATACTTCACGTTTCAAGAAACCCCAGACAAAAAATCCATAGGAGTTGAATCTGGAGACCTAGCAGGCTATTCAATGTGACCACATCGTCCAAACCAGCGATTGGGAAAGGTTTCGAAAATCTCTCACCACTAGAGCATAATGTGGACCAAAGTGGAATCTATTTGACCAGGATGATATTGTATGGAAAGTTCCAGTTAATATGGAACTACATCAGTTTGCTACATTTCTAAAACTTTCCACTCGTACAGTACCGCAAAAAAATGTGGTCCCACAATGGTATTTCCGAGGATCTCAGCCCACACAGTTATTTTTGGAGAGTATTGTGTATAAGCTTCCATCGTCCGATTGAGATTTTCTGTTGCTAGTAACGACAAATTTGCGTATTCACAGTACCGTTCATACAAAAAGTTGTTTCGTCAGAAAAATAAGACATTAAATTCCAAACCATTATTTTGATTACACACTTCTGGCATATTTTCACAAAACTTCATGCGTCTATCGAAGTCGTCTTCATTAAATTCATGTATAAGTTTAACTTTATATGGATGTAATTTGGCGACAGATCTCATTGTTGCCGGCTTAAGTTGTAATTGAACGATGAAGTTTTTTTACAATTTACTTGGAATTGAAAATGTCATAGGTAACGGTAGGTCTGCTACTCTCAGGATTATTCTCAACATTGCCAATTTTATTAAATTTATGCAATATTTTGCTCAATGTCGATTTGCATATTGGTTCTCGATCAAGATATTTTTTCCATTAAAGATATCGCATACTTGCGCCATACTTTTCTTACGATCGCTCTAACCTAAGATCATCAAAACTTCAATTCGCTGTTTTTCTGACAGTACCTATATCGTTATTTCAAATTATTTCTTTAAGGGTGATATATTGCGGAAAGATATTGAATACTCATGAATCAATATGCTACACAACAAATCAAATGAATAATGACATTTGCAATGGTAACTTATTGTCTCGTTGCTAAGTGCTTCCAGATGTTTTAATAGCCTACTTGAGGTTTGGAAATATACTCGAACTAACTAACTTCTGAGTAATTAGTTTCAATTCAATTACTCAAAATGTTTCATAGGACGTGTATCCCATTGTTGTGCCCGCTATCGCTGATCGCCTGAGTTGTTATAGTGATGCCCTGAGCAAACTATACGAGTTGTAGAATTCAACGGAGAAAATAGTTCCACCGGAAGAGCGGCTAAATCACCTGCATACTCGTGTTGATTTATGGGTTTGTTTAATTCATGCTACTAACTCAAGTTCCCACTACTTCCAGAGAAAAATGTATTTCCTTACTAGTAATTTGATATAAAACCTAATGAGACATTCAAACATGTTACTTGCCATCAAGAAATCTTTCAAGAACTGAATATGATATGAACCGCACTGCCTCGATTGATTACTAGTTTGAACCAACCGTTCATATCTTAAAGATTGCATGAGTCGACTGATCCAATCTAATCATAAATATTTGCTGTTATACAGTAGAATCTCGCATTAAAAATGTACGAAGACGAAGTTCACTTATATTATTATCATTACGCGATGAATGAATACCAGCCGTATTTTTGGAGTTTTTTGTTAAAATGACGTCAGTTGAGGTTATATCGTCGATGGCAGAGGAGTATACACGGAAATTGGAACAGTTCCATCGAAAAGTCAGAGCTCTGAACGGAGAGTTGCAGTTTTATGAAGAGAAACGAATCGTCACAAGGAAATTGAAAGAGTTGAATCTCTGCACGACACAGCTATCAACATCGAAATATGATTCAAATGGTACTAGTGACTTTGATTCTGAGCACCATCTTATACGTAGACATATCGTATGATGATGATGTACGAGAAGTAGCGGTTTCTTTCTAAAAAATCCGGGCCCTGAGACCAGAGCAGCATATGTCGAGGCTAGAGGCATATGTAAAGAGACAATAGAAAGCTCAAAAGATGCCCACAAAGCCAAAATAAGATCAAAACTTGCTGAATGTCCTAACGGATCCCGTTCATTCTGGTCTTTCGCCAAAGCTGTGGGAAGAAATTTCACTTCCAGCTCATTTCCTCCCCTAACCAAAGAAGATGGAACACTAGCAACGACTGCCCAGGAAAAAGCCAATATCTTTGCGCACCTATTTGCTGGAAATTCCACTCTGGATTCATCGGGAAAACAACCCCCGAACATTACACCTATTGACAGTCACATGCCCGAGATCACCTTTCGCCAACGTACTATCAGAAAGATCTTGCTGGGTCTCAACACCAACAAAGCCTGTGGATCTGACGGAATCCCGCCGATTGTTCTCAAGAAATGTGCCCCGAACTAACACCTGTTCTTTGCAAGTTGTTCAACCACTCTTACAATTTGGGGTATTTCCGTCCAATTGGAAAATTGCAAGAGTACAGCCAGTCCTAAAAAGGCAAAAGGCCCTACCTAGCAACTACAGACCTATCGCACTGCTATCTATTATTTCAAAGGTCATGGAAAAAGCCATCAACATCGAGCTCATGAAATATCTGGAAGACTCAGGAATTGTCAACGATAGGCAATATGGCTTCCGCCATCAGAGATCAACTGGTGACCTGCTCGCTCACGTCTCACATATATGGCAGCTATCTATTGAAAAGCATGGAGAAACTTTAGCTGTGGCATTAGATATCTCCAAGGCGTTCGATCGAGTTTGGCACCAGGGACTCCTCGCCAAGCTTCCGTCTTATGGCTTGCCCCTCAGCTGTGTTCTCTGCTTGCTAGTTTTCTCTCAAACAGGTCTCTCCATGTAGTGGTCGATGGAGTTTCATCTGACACTCTACTCATAAATGCTGGTGTTCCGCAAGGATCCATTCTCGCACCAACACTATTTCTACTTCACATCAACGACCTGTTGAAATCAACTTCATGTCCAGTACACAGCTTTGCCGATGATAGTACCCTCCATACCGCTTTCTCTTCCAGGGCCCTATATCAGCCCGTGAAACCAGAAATGAACGAGGAAGAAATGTTAATAATATAAATATGGACTTGGCAACAATTCTCGAATGGGGATCTAATAACTTGGTAGAATTCAATGCAAACAAAACACAAGCATGTCTTTTCTCTAGAAAAGCCGATCTCACTGTGCCTAACATAACTTTGTCAGGAGTAACCATACCACTGAAGCCATCCATATCGATGCTTGGTATTACTATCAGCAATAACCTTTCCTGGGAAAATCACGTGAGGTCCATTGCCAAAAGTGCATCCCAAAACTTGGTTTTCTTTTTCGTGGCAAGAGCTATTTCACCCCCAGTCAGCTGCTTATGATCTATAAGGCACAGATCCGACCTGTCCTGGAATACTGTTCCCATATTTGGAGTGCGGCACCTAAACATATCCTGAGGCTATTGGATTCTGTCCAAAAAAGGGCAATTCGTCTCGTCGGTGATGCCTCGCTTACAAACTCGCTCACTTGTCTGGAACACCGTAGAAAAGTTGGCGATTTGTCTCTATTTTATAGATATTTTCATGGGCGATGCTCTTCTGAAATATCAACAATCGTTCCTGCTTTGGCAGTCTCTTCGAGATTAACCCGTCAAGTTCAGTCATCACACCCCTTCGTGGTCACTTTGGAAACCTGCAGAACATCACTTTCCAAAGACTCGTTCATCCAACGAACAGCGAGGCTTTGGAACTCATTGCCTAGGGAGGTGTTCCCCGAGGCATACAACCTTCAGAAATTTAAGAAGAACACCAACTCCTACCTTCTTTCCCTAGGTTCCCACGATGTTCTCTGAACATTACAGGATATCCCTTTTCGTGGAAACCAGAACATAAAAAAAAAAAAATCAGTCTTGGATTCCAATGAATCGAACAGCAGGACTTCGAAGGTTATTCTTCACCACAGACCTGCCACCCCACCTCAAGGACGATGACAACAACACCATAATCGAGAAATATCAGCTCAAGTTTGAAATGAATGATTCTACAAGTGCAGTGATGCCATGGAGAAGTCTTCCAACGGCAGCAGTAGCGATGACGTCACCAACGCCGCCACCACCACCACCAATACTAGCACCCTTGGAACATGATATATATAAGATTTTGTGCTCTCATGTGTTGTTATAACCATAATGTTTTTCGCTTTGGCGAAATTCCTATTCAAAACTGTAAAAAGAAGCTTGGAATCTTCATGCAATATCAAAATAAATGAATAGAGAGGGACTCTAACCTAACTTTCATTTCACAAACATGCGGTGAACGTGGCGTGAGCCACGTATACCGTGTGTGGGTGTGAAAGAGAGAGATACCTCTGACGGTTTCCCCTCTTTGTTTTTCATTTCAAACTTGGCTTTTTTCAACTTTTTTTTGTTTTTTTTTAATTTTTTTCTTTTTTTTTTTTCCTCTTTTAATTTTTTTCTCAAGTTTTCATTTTTTTTTAACTTTTTTTCTCAACTTTTTTTCTCAACTTTTTTTCTCAACTCCATTTATTTTTTCCAACTGGGAACTCAACTCAACTCAAATTCCCAAACGAATCGAAATACTCTACTTTGTCGTTGGTTTTTCTATAAGCTACCCAATGAGTACCGCTGTTTCGTGACAGGTCCATGTTGACGATGGCACATTCGTTCTTTCAAGGACCATTAGATGGCAGGGTGTCGCGCATGAACACACCTCGAAAGTGCGGGATTTTCAATTGTTTGGCATATCGCACGATATCGATGTCGTACAGCACTCTATCGCGTAGCTTCATTGGGAGTTTCTTGATTTTTTCAAGAAGAGTCCATAGCCACCTTTGACATTCTTCCTCACGTATAACCCCTTGCCTATGGATTCCATGGACTTGTGATGACGTTTATTCTCTTCCAATTTCTTCTAGGCATTCTTAGCATCCACAACCGTTTTGGCAATGGCTGATGCTCTGCCGCTCAGTGCACCTAGAGCACTAAGACCGGCGAATATCGGTATCAGAGGTAGGACACCACCTGACTTTGCTTCGAAAGGTATTATGTGGGGTACTTTGACTTGTCGTTTTCCACCCAATTTCTTGATGGCCACTCGAGCCGCTTTCAGAGCATTAGATACGGCCCGTTCCAATGTGGGAGATGGTTTCAGGGACTTTTCGATTCATTCGATAACATGTGGGGCATAGAGGCGGCGGTAGTGATGGAGGGAGAAGTAAACATGGCAGTCTATTGCCAAATTCCTTCCGATCCGTTATCTGTGGTCCCAGCGGATCAGGAAAAACGAACCTTGTGATGTCGTTGTTGGCGAATAACAACGGCCCCAAATTCGCGAATATCTACGTCTAATCGAAATTCTTGTATCAGCCCAAGTATCAATTCCTCCAAGAAGCGCTGAGCGGTGTGGAAGATGTTGGCTATTTCCCATACAGAGACAACGATGGAATCATCTCTATGGAAGATGCTCGATCTCACTCTATGTTCATCTTTGACGATGTGGCCTGCGATGGACAGCAGAAAATTCGCGAACACGTTTCCCCCGACATGACTTTGAACAATTCAAAAAGCTGTGTTCCGAATGTTGGTCTCAAAGCCAACACGATGCCCTCGTCATAGTCAAAGACCATGACTTGAACAATGGCAGGTACCGCAAAAACTTTTATATGTACATAAAAGTATAGTTGCGTGATGCTTCACGTCATTCAACGTCGAGATGTCGGACGAGAGGGTCGTTAAAGCCATGCGCGACAAAAAATTGACAGAAATGCGACGAAGCATGAGGAAAAGGTACCTAGCCCTGAAACTTGGGAAAAACGAACGAGACGATATACTGAATAAACTTTTCAAACCGATATCTCAAACGCTACAACAAATTGCCAAGTCATCGAAAACCCTTGATTAATCCATTCTCAAAGTCAAGAAGGAGGAGTAACATGAAGTTGAAGATGGACATGAGTCGGAAGAAGAAGATGAAGAAGAAGAAGGGAATTCTCAGAACGAGAGAAGCAGTGACGAAGAATATTATTCTGACGATGACAGCATGTTGTCACGGAATTTTTCTGCAGCTCCAAAGAACGAACATCTTGATCAATATCCCATCATGTCACGTGAATACATCGCTCAACATTGGAGAGATGATAAACGTTTAGATGAGGTATATGGACCTGTGTGTGACGTCAGCTCTCCCGGTTGGTTTTTGGGATCCAAGTCGATCCGCTTTGAAGAAGGATACATCGAAACGGGACTTCGACAATTTGAATCATTCCCCGGACTATATCGACTGATATTTTACACCAGGCCCCGGAACTATAGCAAAGATGACTTGAACAACTACCGAGACATATTGAAGTTGACTGGATGTCATTGAACCGCGAACGATCGTTTGAAAAGCACTCAACGCTGGAAATATAAACATGTTATAAAATATTTAATGTGGAGAGAACGCGTCGGTCAGGGTATAAACACCAATCATTTGGTATACAATGACAACCCAATGGATTATGTCTATTGGGACGATCTCAACGAATTGGTAGATCGTTTGAGACTTTTGATAGCCAATCAGAGGGCTGGAACTGATTATTCACATCAAAACGAAATCGTCGCCATCATCAATGAACTCCGTGAAGCCGGTATAATGAAGTAATGACATGCGCATTAGACTCTTTCGCAACATGAGTGTTGACAAATTCAGTCATCGTTCTGGTGGTGGTGGTAGGGAGCGTAAGAGAGAACTATCGATGTTGTCTCGTACTCCCTCTCTACCGCACACCCGTGAAGGCGATATCGACATGGATAATTCGAAAATATGTTATTTAAAAGATCCCACGTTTGATAGTGATGCGGCTACCAAAAAATACGTGGACACCACTGGGTCTGAATTGAAGTCTCAACTGCAACGCGACGTTGCCACATCGGCTGAAACCTCGCCAAGATCCATGAACGATGCCATTCTGCAAACGAAGAGAACACTTCGTAAACACTATAAAGAAATTTCAACTCGCGTATGTGTACAAGGCACGGCAACATCGGGCGCCATGAAGAAAATGACTGCCGATATGAAACTCGATTCGGATCGAATGCATCTTTTGGATGGTAAAATGACGGAATTGTCCAAGCATCTGTTTGAAATCAAAGAAAGAATAAATACAATGTATTCGTACGATATCGAACATTCTCGTTGAAGATGTCGAAAGCTCAAGTTGTTGCACAACTTCATAAACCGGCTAGAAAAAATCATCTTCGACGACCTACGGTAATTAAAGGTTTGGACGATCTATGGCAAATGGACTTGGCCGAAATGAGAATGTTTTCTTCAGATAATGGGGGTTTCAAAATGATTATGGTCGTCATCGACTGTTTTTCCAAATTTTTGTGGACTCGTCCGCTAAAATCCAAAACGGGGAAGGAAATCACCAAAACTTTCAATGATATATTGAATCATAGGAAACGGTGTCCGAAAAATCTACAAACCGATCAAGGTAAGGAATTTTTAAATGCTAAATTTCAAAGTTTATTGGAAAAACTACAATACGTTTATGGTGATGAAAGCGGCCATAGCCGAACGAGTTATCAGAACGTTAAAGTCCCAATTGTACGAATACTTCAGTTTGAAAGGTACATACAAATAGATAGACATACTGCCAGAAATCACGAAAAACTACAATGACACTGAACATACAAAAATTAAATTCAAACCGAATGAGGTGAACAAATAGAACGAAAGTCGTATTCTACATCGAATTTATCGAGCGAATCGTTGGGAAAAATGCGTTGAACCAAGAAAATTCAAAGTGGGAGACATTGTTCGCATTTCCAAGACAAAGCATATTTTTCAAACAGGTTTTACGCCCAATTGGACGACGGAATTATCAAAAATAGTTCGGGTTCAAATAGGTTATCCTAATACGTATATGCTCGAAGATATATACGGTTTACCCATTAAGGGGGCTTTTTACGAACAAGGATTGCAAAAAACCGCGAATCCCGATATCTATCTCGTGGAAAAAGTATTGGAAAGACAAGGAAAGAAAATGTACGTTAAATGGCTTGGTGTCGATAACATGCCCAACAGTTGGATAGGGGATGATGCAATTGTTGAGCATCGGCGGTGGCGGCTACAAGCTATGACATGTCTGGCGTGGGTGGTGGTGGTGGGGGAAACATTATTTATACATTTGACGGCAACGAGACGGCGTCAGTCATCAGTCGTCATCGTCATCACCATGAGTCAAGACAGTGGTTATTGTTCGAGCGATATGTCAACCATAACGTACGCCAGCCCCGTTTCACCGCTATCACCTGAAAATTACAATCAGCAGATAGATGACATGTGCGACGGTTTCGAAATGGCAGCAAAATTGGAGGACCACTTCTTATTGGTAACCTCCTTTCCCATGACTGGCTATGTGCTGAGAATAGGATTGTCACCTGCGAGAACTTTTTGCGTAGCCATATTTCTAAGTCCTTTGTACCAGTTCAATGAAATATCGTTCAGCACCGACGAATGGGGCCTGTTCACCGAACGATTGGCAACCCTTTTGGATGACTTCTTTTGGAGCCCCCTTCCCCGATATCCTCCAGATCAAAACGATGATGTGGAATTCTTGTGTGGAGACTATTACAAAGTTACGCAATCAGTTTGGGAAGATTGCAAATATGTTCAAGTTGAAAAACACGGAATGAACTTCCTTCTCAACCAGGACGAAATTGAACAGCTGATACGAGTCCACCGAAGCTTGGTGTCCGATCGAGTGACCATGTTGGAGATTTTTGGTTGGAATTTTCCAAAAACTATGTGAACTATAAAATAGTTATGATATCTGATGGTGTGTTCATGTCTCAATAAATGTATGTGTGTATTTCAGTGTTTCTGTCCATCTCTCCTTTCCCCCTTTTTCGCTTTCAGGTGGGGTTGAGTTCCCAATTGAAATAAATGAAATAAAGTTGAAAAAAATAAAGTTGAAAAAATAAGGATGAGAAAAAAAGTTGAAAATACTTGAGAAAAAAAATGAGAAAAAATAAAATAAAAATAAAGTTGAGAAAAAAATGAAAATACTTGAGAAAAAAAATTAAAATAAAGTGACAACAGTCGTTTTTCATTCAATAATCAAAGTGGCTACGACGTCACGACTTGGTCTGTCACATTTTCATAGATGGCAGCACTGTCACATAGAATTCAAAAACTGTTAGAACTGTCAAATGTCATCCTAGATGGCAGCACTGGCACAAAACGTTACATGTCACAGACTGTGACGTTACATGTCAGCTGTCAATAGTCTGTGACAGTTGGGTGTTTGAACAGAGCTGTTCCGTCATTCGAAATTTGACTCTTGTTCGATATGGATGTGTATTAAGATAGATCAACGACATTTCAGAATTGGCATCACCCATATCCCAAAGAAAGATTGGCCAAAGCTGGATTCATTTATTCCCAGAGAGAAGACATTGTTGTGTGTCTGAAATATCGAGTTTATGGATTCAGATGACAGTGGGAAGATGATGCTCAACTTGATCACTTCAGTTGGAGTCCACATTGTGGGTTTTTCACAGAAGAAGAGGCTGCCACTCTGAGCAGACGTATGCAGCTCGTAGATTTTTTTTTACCCAGAGACGAGATAACAACGAACACACCTACCAACAGCAGCAGCAGCAGCGTCCACGAAGATACATCACCATCCTCCTCATCAATGTCATGCAAAGTATGTTTGGAAAAGGATATGAACGTGGTTTTCATGCCGTGCAAACACTTGGCCTGCTGTGCGGAATGGTCAATGAAATTGGACAATTGTGCTGTGTGCAGAGCAACAATTCAATACTATTTGAAAGTTTTTGTATCTGAGAGGGAGAGATGATTCAATATATAGAATGTGAGAATCGACTTGTGTATTTTATTCATTGTCTCATTCCACAAACCTTTGAGGTTATGTTTGAAAAAGTAAGGTTAGAATTCCTCCCCACCTCATTTGAATTTTGAGGTTATGTTTCCTCTAAAAGTGTGGTTATGTTTGAAGAAGTGAGGTTAGAATCCCCACCTCATTTGAATTTTGAGATTTTCTCTAAAAGTGAGGTTATGTCACTTACACAAAGAACGCTGATGTTCGAGGGTGAGACTGAATGACGTCATCGTTTCTTCGACTTGTTCAGACAAGTTAAGACAAGTTTGAACTTGTCTGAACTTGTCTGGACTGGTCTCTATATCCAGTTCAGGAAAACATTGAATGAAGTGATGATACAGAGCTGCTGCTGCCATCATTTCATTCAAAGTTTTTCTATATAATAAATGAAAATCAAAGTCGATATACACTCATTTAATTGATACATATTTTTTTTACTATGAACAATAGATTATATATTTGTATGGATATAATGATAATAATATATTGGCTGAATATATTCGATATATATAATGGTTATGTGTGAGAGAGAGAGAGAGAGAGATGGAGAGAAAAAAGCATTCACTTTTCGATTATCACAACACAATAAATGGAAATTTTGGAGAAAAAAAGATTATTGAATACAAGTTGGTTGGTAGATGGGGAAGGTGTGTGTTGGCTATTCATTCATGATGCTATAATGGCCCCAAGCAGGTGTATCGTCCGATTCGGGGATGAGTCTTCTTTTATCGTCGAATGGACTTTTTGTGTTGTTCAATACTAAAAACATTATAAGCATACGAACGGATGCATCGTTGACTAGTCGATTTTTTCCTCTGATCTCTAAAACAATCGACATAGTCTTCGAGGGAAATTTTATTTTCCACAACATTATATCGGACTCCTTTGGATTTTTTAACGCATTTTTTGCCTTGAATTTTATAAGTGTATTATTTTGAACAGAGTCCAACGAAATCTGTCATTATGCATCCGTTCGCTTCATGTTTCATCAAACCTGGAAAATTCGCTTGTTTACCTGCGAAATACCATACGAGTTTTCACATGGTTAGTCACTCGTATCGAATTTTTCCAAGTTTTTCTCAACTTACACTGATTGGTCTCGAATTTTTTCAACATGAATTTATAGTGAAAATCGTCGACGCAAATCATGGAAATATCCAGAATAGCCATATCAATATGGAATAGCAGTTCCGATTTATTCATTTCGGTAGCCATCAAGTTTTCATCTAAAATGGTTCGATTGGGGAATTTCGTGTCACTTATCAAATTTTTCGCCCCATATCTACCCTCCCATTCATTGACCATTTTCACAACCCTGTGCTTCCTAATGTTTTCCATGGTCTTTCCAAAAATACTGTTTATAGCCAATTTAAAGTTGTTTTTTCCGAATGTGGTTGTAGCTTGGGCGCGTAATTTTATATTTAATTCAATGTAGGGCTGCATCCATGCCGATTGCTTAAACTGCAACACCCTGTGAATTATTTTGAGAATAAGACCGTTTTCCAAAGCTTGTTTCAATATGCGATAATGTACGACATAGTTTTCTTTGTTGTACAGGATGGTCAATAGTTCAGGTAATTTTGAACCTGGAGGAGTTCGATGTTCCGCACAAAGTGGAGAATCTTTGTGTTCGTCATGTATTCCTTCGGGGTATTCCAAATCAACTCCGAGGATATAGCCTGTATCAGAAGTATCCGACACCTCCAGAAAGTTCAAATTATTGAAATCTCCGATCCATTTGAACCCTCCAGAGGGTAAATACTCCCTCATAGCCCATCCATAGAGGTTGTTTACATCCAAGTATAATAAATATTTGGAGGGTTGTTGAGGATCATATCTCTTCCCCATATATTCATTATTAGCTTGGGAGAATCGGTTACAACACTAAATTATACCACCCCGAATCCCTCTTCCCACAAACAAAAGCATGTCGACATCTTTGATAATCTCCAGCTTACACTTTGTATACTTTAACATGCATGACCACGAATAGCCAGGCATGGTATAGTACCAAGCATGGTCGATTCCATAAGTATCGTGACCCAATTGTCGGAAATTCTCGAAGACATCACGTAACAAAAGAATATCGGTTTTCATGTATAAGTCAGAGTAGTCGCCCAGTGTTGCCAAGTCGAACGATTGCCACACCTTCTGGGCATGTTGGTATTCATGCTCGGAAATGTCACAATCGTTCAGTTGATTGTGGAATTTATGGATATCTGGCAACGCTGTTATCTCGAGTTTCTCCATGGAATCCACAGAGTCGTAGGGGAATACCCCTTTGCGCGTGATTGGTGAAACTTGATCATTGTTTAAATTTTGAAATTTGCGCTTTGTATTACAGAGATCTTCCACTATGAGCGTGCGCACCAACTCATCCAGGCTTGCGCCCCTGAATCGAAAAGAATCAATGAAACGGAATTTAATGTCCACATTGTGGATTTTTCACAGAAGAAGGGGCTGCCACTCTGAGGAGACGTATGCAGCTCGTAGATTTTTTTCACCCAGAGACGAGGTAACAACGAACACACCTACCAACAGCAGCAGCAGCGTCCACGAAGATACATCACCATCCTCCTCATCAATGTCATGCAAAGTATGTTTGGAAAGGGATATGAACGTGGTTTCCATGCCGTGCAAACACTTGGCCTGCTGTGCGGAATGCTCAATGAAATTGGACAATTGTGCTGTGTGCAGAGCCCCAATTCAATACTATTTGAAAGTTTTTGTATTTTAGGGGGAGAGATAATTCAATATATAGAATGTGAGAATCGACTTGTGTATTTTATTCATTGTCTCATTCCACAAACCTTTGAGGTTATGTTTGAAAAAGTAAGGTTAGAATTCCTCCCCACCTCATTTGAATTTTGAGGTTATGTTTCCTCTAAAAGTGTGGTTATGTTTGAAGAAGTAAGGTAAGAATCCCCACCTCATTTGAATTTTGAGGTTTTCTCTAAAAGTGAGGTTATGTCACTTACACAAAGAACGCTGATGTTAGAGGGTGAGACTGAATGACGTCATCGTTTCTTCGACTTGTTCAGACAAGTTAAGACAAGTTTGAACTTGTCTGAACTTGTCTGGACTGGTCTCTATATCCAGTTCAGGAAAACATTGAATGAAGTGATGATACAGAGCTGCTGCTGCCATCATTTCATTCAAAGTTTTTCTATATGATAAATAAAAATCAAAGTCGATATACACTCATTTTATTGATACATATTTTTTTGAGTATGAGCAATAGATTATATATTTGTATGGATATAATGATAATAATATATTGGCTGAATATATTCGATATATATAATGGTTATGTGTGAGAGAGAGAGATGGAGAAAAAAAAGCATTCATTTTTCGATTATCACAACACAATAAATGGAAATTTTTGAGAAAAAAAGATTATTGAATACAAGTTGGTTGGTAGATGGGGAAGGTGTGTGTTGGCTATTCATTCATGATGCTATAATGGCCCCAAGCAGGTGTATCGTCCGATTTGGGGATGAGTCTTCTTTTATCGTCGAATGGACTTTTTGTGTTGTTCAATACTAAAAACATTATAAGCATACGAACGGATGCATCGTTGACTAGTCGATTTTTTCCTCTGATCTCTAAAACAATCGACATAGTCTTCGAGGGAAATTTTATTTTCCACAACATTATATCGAACTCCTTTGGATTTTTTAACGCATTTTTTGCCTTGAATTTTATAAGTGTATTATTTTGAACAGAGTCCAACGAAATCTGTCATTATGCATCCGTTCGCTTCATGTTTCATCAAACCTGGAATTCGCTTGTTTACCTGCGAAATACCATACGAGTTTTCACATGGGTAGTCACTCGTATCGAATTTTTCCAAGTTTTTCCCGATTAAATCCTTATATACATCATCGCATTTAATTTCGTATATGAGAGAATCCGTATCCGTATACATCAACTTACACTGATTGGTCTCGAATTTTTTCAACATGAATTTATAGTGAAAATCGTCGACGCAAATCATGGAAATATCCAGAATAGCCATATCAATATGGAATAGCAGTTTCGATTTATTCATTTCGGTAGCCATCAAGTTTTCATCTAAAATGGTTCGATTGGGGAATTTCGTGTCACTTATCAAATTTTTCGCCCCATATCTACCCTCCCATTCATTGACCATTTTCACAACCCTGTGCTTCCTAATGTTTTCCATGGTCTTTCCAAAAATACTGTTTATAGCCAATTTATAGTTGTATTTTCCGAATGTGGTTGTAGCATGGGCGCGTAATTCTATATTTAATTCAATGTAGGGCTGCATCCATGCCGATTGCTTAAACTGCAACACCCTGTGAATTATTTTGAGAATTAGACCGTTTTCCAAAGCTTGTTTCAATATGCGATAATGTACGACATAGTTTTCTTTGTTGTACAGGATGGTCAATAGTTCAGGTGATTTTGAACCTGGAGGAGTTCGATGTTCCGCACAAAGTGGAGAATCTTTGTGTTCGTCATAAATTCCTTTGGGGTATTCCAAATCAACTCCGAGGATATAGCTTGTATCAGAAGTATCCGACACCTCCAGAAAGTTCAAATTATTGAAATCTCCGATCCATTTGAACCCTCCAGAGGGTGAATACTCCCTCATAGCTCATCCATAGAGGTTGTTTACATCCAAGTATGATAAATATTTGGAGGGTTGTTGAGGATCATATCTCTTCCCCATATATTCATCATTAGCTTGGGAGAATCGGTTACAACACTAAATTATACCACCCCGAATCCCTCTTCCCACAAACAAAAGCATGTCGACATCTTTGATAATCTCCAGCTTACACTTTGTATACTTCAACATGCATGACCACGAATAGCCAGGCATGGATAGTACCAAGCATAGTCGATTCCATAAGTATCGTGACCCAATTGTCGGAAATTCTCAAAGACATCACGTAACAAAAGAATATCGGTTTTCATGTATAAGTCAGAGTAGTCGCCCAGTGTTGCCAAGTCGAACGATTGCCACACCTTCTGGGCATGTTGGTATTCATGCTCGGAAATGTCACAATCGTTCAGTTGATTGTGGAATTTATGGATATCTGGCAACGCTGTTATCTCGAGTTTCTCCATGGAATCCACAGAGTCGTAGGGGGATACCCCTTTGCGCGTGATTGGTGAAACTTGATCATTGTTTAAATTTTGAAATTTGCGCTTTGTATTACAGAGATCTTCCACTATGAGCGTGCGCACCAACTCATCCAGGCTTGCGCCCCTGAATCGAAAAGAATCAATGAAACGGAATTTAATGTCCACATTGTGGATTTTTCACAGAAGAAGGGGCTGCCACTCTGAGGAGACGTATGCAGCTCGTAGATTTTTTTTACCCAGAGACGAGGTAACAACGAACACACCTACCAACAGCAGCAGCAGCGTCCACGAAGATACATCACCATCCTCCTCATCAATGTCATGCAAAGTATGTTTGGAAAGGGATATGAACGTGGTTTTCATGCCGTGCAAACACTTGGCCTGCTGTGCGGAATGCTCAATGAAATTGGACAATTGTGCTGTGTGCAGAGCCCCAATTCAATACTATTTGAAAGTTTTTGTATCTTAGGGGGAGAGATGATTCAATATATAGAATGTGAGAATCGACTTGTGTATTTCATTCATTGTCTCATTCCACAAACCTTTGAGGTTATGTTTGAAAAAGTAAGGTTAGAATTCCTCCCCACCTCATTTGAATTTTGAGGTTATGTTTCCTCTAAAAGTGTGGTTATGTTTGAAGAAGTAAGGTAAGAATCCCCACCTCATTTGAATTTTGAGGTTTTCTCTAAAAGTGAGGTTATGTCACTCACACAAAGAACGCTGATGTTCGAGGGTGAGACTGAATGACGTCATCGTTTCTTCGACTTGTTCAGACAAGTTAAGACAAGTTTGAACTTGTCTGAACTTGTCTGGACTGGTCTCTTATCCTTCAGGAAAACATGAATGAAGTGATGATACAGAGCTGCTGCTGCCATCATTTCTTCAAATTTTTCTTTAAATAAAAAAAATTTTTTGACTTTTTTTGAGTATGACAATAGATTATATATTTGTATGGATATAATGATAATAATATATTGGCTGAATATATTCGATATATATAATGGTTATGTGTGAGAGAGAGAGAGAGATGGAGAAAAAAAAGCATTCATTTTTCGATTATCACAACACAATAAATGGAAATTTTTGAGAAAAAAAGATTATTGAATACACGTTGGTTGGTAGATGGGGAAGGTGTGTGTTGGCTATTCATTCATGATGCTATAATGGCCCCAAGCAGGTGTATCGTCCGATTCGGGGATGAGTCTTCTTTTATCGTCGAATGGACTTTTTGTTTTGTTCAATACTAAAAACATTATGAGCATATGAACGGATGCATCGTTGACTAGTCGATTTTTTCCTCTGATCTCTAAAACAATCGACATAGTCTTCGAAGGAAATTTTATTTTCACAACAATATATCGGACTCCTTTGGATTTTTTAACGCATTTTTTGCCTTGAATTTTGTAAGTGTATAATTTTGAACGGAGTCCGACGAAATCTGTCATTATGCACCAGTTCGCTTCATGTTTCATCAAACCTGGAATTCGCTTGTTTACTTGCGAAATACCATACGAGTTTTCACATGGGTAGTCACTCGTATCGAATTTTTCCAAGTTTTTCCCGATTAAATCTCTATATACATCATCGCATTTAATTTCGTATATGAGAGAATCCGTATCCGTATACATCAACTTACACTGATTGGTCTCGAATTTTTAACATGAATTTATGGTGAAAATCGTCGACGCAAATTTAGGAAATATCTAGAATAACCATACCAATATTGAATAGCAGTTCCGATTTATTCATTTCGGTAGCCATCAAGTTTTCATCTAAAATGGTTCGATTGTGAAATTTCGTGTCACTTATCAAATTTTTCGCCCCATATCTACCCTCCCATTTATTGACCATCTTCACAACCCTGTGCTTCCTAATGTTTTCCATGGTCTTTCCAAAAATAGTGTTTATAGCTAATTTATAGTTGTTTTTTCCGAATGTGGTTGTAGCTTGGGCGCGTAATTTTATATTTAATTCAATGTAGGGCTGCATCCATGCCGATTGCTTAAACTGCAACACCCTGTGAATTATTTTAAGAATAAGACCGTTTTCCAAAGCTTGTTTCAATATGCGATAATGTACGAAATAGTTCTCTTTGTTGTACAGGATGGTCAATAGTTTAGGTAATTTTGAACCTGGAGGAGTTCGATGTTCCGCACAAAGTGGAGAATCTTTGTGTTTGTCATGTATTCCTTCGGGGTATTCCAAATCAACTCCGAGGATATAGCCTGTATCAGAAATATCCGACACCTCCAGAAAGTTCAAATTATTGAAATCTCCGATCCATTTGAACCCTCCAGAGGGTTAATACTCCCTCATAGCCCATCCTTAGAGGTTGTTTACATCCAAGTATAATAAATATTTGGAGGGTTGTTGAGGATCATATCTCCTCCCCATATATTCATTATTAGCTTGGGAGAATCGGTTACAACACTAAATTATACCACCCCGAATCCCTCTTCCCACAAACAAAAGCATGTCGACATCTTTGATAATCTCCAGCTCACACTTTGTATACTTTAACATGCATGACCACGAATAGCCAGGCGAGGTATAGTACCAAGCATGGTCGATTCCATAAGTATCGTGACCCAATTGTCGGAAATTCTCAAAGACGTAACAAAAGAATATCGGTTTTCATGTATAAGTCAGAGTAGTCGCCCAGTGTTGCCAAGTCGAACGATTGCCATACCTTCTGGGCATGTTGGTATTCATGCTCGGAAATGTCACAATCGTTCAGTTGATTGTGGAATTTATGGATATCTGGCAACGCTGTTATCTCGAGTTTCTCCATGGAATCCACAGAGTCGTAGGGGAATACCCCTTTGCGCGTGATTGGTGAAAATTGATCATTGTTTAAATTTTGAAATTTGCGCTTTGTATTACAGAGATCTTCCACTATGAGCGTGCGCACCAACTCATCCAGGCTTGCGCCCCTAAATCGAAAAGAATCAATGAAACGGAATTTAATGTCTGTCTGTTCGTCGTATTGTATGAAAGATATATATTTCTCTTTGTTTATCACCCTGCCTCGTTTCGCGATATTTCGAATAATGAAATGACTGTCGTAGCCGCTAAGATTATGGAAAACATTAGGAACCACAGAGGATTTTTTATGGTTGAGATTGCATGGGTTTTGATGTGCCCATCCTCTAAATGCACCTGTGAAATGGTTATGTTCGGCTAAAATCATTTGATCTTTTTGGAAAGGTTTCTCGCAAATATAACAAGTTGAATCCGCCGCCGTTCCCATGGGATTGACGGACATGAAGATGATTTTTAAAATTTTCCCCTCAACGAATTTGGCTATGGCTTTCAATTGTTCCGCGAACCATTCCATCGAATCCAAACCTCGATGGCTATCGTAATATGATAGAGTGTCATCATAATTGCATTTGGAATATAAACCTGCGCTATAGGGAATGTTTTTGGTATTTCGCCGTTTTGGACTTGGTTTCATCATCAGTGAACGGTTCCAAAATTGATTCAAAATCAGCATATATCACAAATGGAACCATTACTTTGTGTGCAAAGCCCTTGAACTCGACATGGTCATATTTTGGGAAGGAAATTTTGTAATGATTGGCTTTTTCACAATCAACAGTATGATTGTCCAATTTCTCCTGACTCCAAAAATAATTCAAACATCTATCGCAAATGTAATGTTTCGCCTTATGTTTACTTATTTGTGATCTAACCAATCGGGACAGGTCTTTAATCCAGCAATAATGGAATTCAATGTCTGTCTGTTCATCGTCTTCGTCAATTTCCGGCGGTGCCTCGTAATAATTTAATTCTACCGAATATTCATTTTGAATCATGAGTATGTTGACATGTCGAGCCAATTTTTTTTTGTAAGCCTCGTCGGTACAGTTGTGAAAAATGTATGTCCGTCATCGTCATCGTTTTTCGCTGATGATTTAACCAATTCCAAAATATAAACATTCACCAAAATACCGTTATGTTTTTCGGATTTTGCTATCTGATTTTTCTGACAGCCAACCCCTGACCCTCCACCCCTAAATTTTTAATGAAATTACGACATGTTTTTAAATGTCCCAAATTTTTCCCCAATTTTCTCAATATTCCAAGAAAACTGTTGGCAGAAATTTTGATGCCTTCTGTGCAAAGCCGAATACTATGAGTTAAATGTTTTAGCCATGATTCGCGTTCCATTGGACTGGATTTTTGTTCGAGAATTTTTGAGCCTTCCTGTATTCAATAATCATCTCATCGCTGGGAGCGGCAATTTTTTCAGAATTCATGGTTATTTAAAAAACGAGAAAAATTAATGCTTTTTCACAAACAAAATACAGATATATTTTTCTCTCTCTCTCTCACCTTGATTTAATGAAATCGAATACAGCCGTCCCAGTTCTCATCGTCGTCGTCGTGGCGGATGGTCTTTGTTTTTGATGATGCTGATGATGGATGGACTCAGTTGTGGATGAATTCAAAGCCGGTATCTTTGTTGTGGATGGTTTTATGATAATTGAATATTCTCGAAGTTTGAACTCGTCGATTTTCGGTTGTAACACCTCGAAAACCCTCCCTGGCAGAAAGACTGATTTGGTTTCCAAATCGGCTACTATTGTGTCTCCGTACTTCGTTTCAACCACTCTCAATTTCTCGATTAGCATAGGCTTGTTTAGCGGCAATGTTGATAGAGCTACGGTTTCCCTGTAGCTACTGCTCGCAACAGCATTTATTTCTGCAAGATTCATCTATAATAAATAAACAATCCCTTAAAATGTTTCGAAGAAAAAACAATCCCTCCCCGTAAACAAATAGAAAAAAAATTACCCCCACCCTCGATATATGAAGAAATGTTTGGGACAAAAAAAACTCAAAGTGCCCTTTTGGCATACAAAAAAAAAGGTTTTGAAGAAAAAAAAACAATAAAATAAAAACTTACGTTTTTTAGATGTTTGGTTTGGTAGATGCACAAACACACAAACTCAGAGAGCGAGAAAGAGAGCACTAAACAGAACGATGTTTACAGTTCAGAGGACAGATGAATGAATGAATGAAGCTGACGGTGGGGATTGGTCACGTACATCAATTTTCTACTGTGCAATTTGGCTGGCTTGGATGATGCAATGATTTGACCTTGAATATGCAAAAGGATCCCACGGATCGAACGATCTAATTTTCAGAATTGTGTCTTTAATATTTTTCGGAATTGCTTGTTTACTGCCAATTCTCACAGATCGGGATGAACACCTGCAACCTTATCTTGTTAATGTAAACAAAGGATGCCGCCGATATCCGGTCGCTCGAATAAACAACTGTTAAGAGGAAAGTGCTGACGTAGATAACGGCTGCTAATATTCCTGCAAAGACTTGTCGGTTGAGTCATCATCGCTCATAAACACTGCTGACTCCTCCCACTTTTCAAAATGGCCGCCGCCATTCATTCAGTCTTCCGTCCGACCAATGCCGTTGACGATTGCAGCTATTGGTTGACACACCCACTCACATTTCAATATGGCTGCTGCTGCTGCTCGGCACATACTCCCATACACAACATGGCTGCCACCATTGCGACCAATCACAGACCACTCACCCCCAACCTTTTTCCCTACCCACATACAACCACACCCCCACCCTCTCATAAACCGCCCTTTTTTCACCAACCTCTCCCACAACGAACCACCCATGACCTCCACCATCATCCCTACCCCCACCTTCGCCGAAAACCACCCTTTCACCCGCTCGCCAAAACCCACCCCAAAATAGGGGTTGCGCCAGAACCCCCATAGTTTATCCACTAATGATTGTTGGCTTCTATCCTTTTTATTATAATTCTGAATCATCAATATTTCAGAATCCCTTTGGAAATGAGATTAATAAGTGTGTTTATTTCTCGTACAATATTATAAAAAAAATCAATGCCGCCTTTGTTACTCGAATTTCTAATAGTCAATAAAAATGTATCTTCAACGGGTAGGTTAACTCCCCGGAATCCCTTTTGGCGATATTGTGTATCAACGAATTGAAATTGCTTACAAAATCCAACTAATAATTAAATTCCATAATACCATAGTTTTTCCGATTCCTGGAGACATACTTCGATAATAAATCATTTCTAATAGTTTAAAATATTTCCATATTCGAAAGAAAACATTCTCAATTGAATATTGAATAAATATATTGTTCAGAAAAATGAAGAATCTTGAAGAAAATCAAGTTATTTTTTGTAATATCTAGATTTGGAAACAACTACTTCCCTAGGTGAGGCAATCCTGGACATTGAAGTACAACTGATAGATATTGTGAAAGGACCCTATATATGAAAAATATCTGAGAGTGAATTTTTTTATTATTATTCAGATAGTTATTTGATTTTATATCCCTGTTTTAATTGAAAACTCATATAGATGGATGAGGCAAAAAAGAATGTTCTCCAAAAAGGAGTACTCACCAGAAATCACTTGATTCAAGAGCTGCATCGCATTCTCTAGGTCTTCAAAACATTTTCTTTTTTGAAGGAAATCTATTTCACGCTTCCGTCTTCCTCTCGTCAACGACATGCTTCCTCTTGTTTTCCTCTCGCCGTTGTTTCTTCTCAACTCTTTTTTCTTCCCACAGTCGACTCTGTTGCTCGGCAAACTGTTATTTGAACATTTCGATTATGTTCTCCATTTCGTCGACGTATCTCACAGAATAAACAATACTCAAACTCTGAAATATCAAATACCCAACAATAGTACATAGTTTGAGTTACTGACAGGGGGAATAATTCCACTGAATAAACTGAATGTAGTCAGCATTACCTTTCTTCGCTATAACAAATATACGTGGGCCACCTGCACCTCATGTCCATGTGTCACTATTACGCGTTAATGCTACAAGATTCTGATTGGCTGAGAGCTATTAGTACCTCCTACTCCCGACAACGTTTACTCTCTTGAGGAAACTTCCAATTCCAACTTTTCATTGGATAAAAGTGACAACGTAAATAGCAAAGATTTGAAGCCCTCCACTAACTACATTCGTATACGAAAAAGACTACTTTGTCTTTCTGACCCCTGTGGACATACTTCTCCTTCTCGAAGGAAAGCAACCAATCAAC
>JAFIRS010006195.1:0-41391 GCA_018342105.1 Gonioctena quinquepunctata | reverse complement strand
TGTTACATTTTCTTTTTATGCGACTTTTTTTAAAGGGTGGTTCCCCGGGCTCCGATTGGAGGCTCGGACATCGAGTCTCAGTGAACCTCAAAATTAACAAGGCCGGAGGATTATACCAATATATATAAAATATATATATATTAAAGAGAATAATATCGAGGGACTGTTAAAAAACAAAATGGGGGAATTTAATGGACATAGCCCTAGAGAAAAGTATATATATATATATATATATATATATTAAAAATAATATATATATATATATATATATATATATAGTTTTACACGGTAGTTTGGAACCCCACCAAATGAACGGGTCCCCCCCGTTTTTGGGGGGGTTTTATCTGAACTTTATATGTTCCCCCGAAGCACCCCCAGGGGGGAAAATTTCAATTTTAAAATTTTTTCCCCCCTTTTGAAACGTTGTAGACCCAAATTATTTTTTTCCTACGCTAGAACCCAAAACGTATATTGCCTATATTAAAAACGTCTGGTGCCCGGGGCGTTGGTTCTTTTCACAAAATATTTTTGGGGTTTTAAATCGTGAGCGAGCGGTGACTTGCAGAAATGTCCGCGAGGAAAACAGATTGTGGCGATGACCCTTCAAAATTAAAACGAAAAGGCAAAAGGTGAGCACATAATTATATTCATATAATGTTTATGTTCAATAATAAGCAACCGTTTTGAAGATGATGAATATACTTTTTTGTATAACCGTTGTTTATCATGAGAAAACCTGTAAGCCCCCAAAAATGTTGATTTTTGTCGGTTCAGGTGACGAATTGAATTTTCCGTCTGAGAACAGAGAGAATTCAAAAATATCCGGTTGGGAAAAATATCTGCAGAGAAATGAAATTTTAAAAAAGTCGATCAGTAGTCTCACACCATGGAACATCAGTGGATACACTTTTCACCCCTAAAGAATATAATTCTGAATCAGGGAAAACTCTCATGGGGAAAAACCAGATATGTGAAATTGTAAGTTTTTCATATAAACCTCTGCGTTTTCTTATTCCATCCTTAGGGGGGGGTGGGGAAGAGAAAAGGTGAAAAGTTTCGAAGAAAGAGTCGAAAATTGGCTTTTGGGGCTTATTTTTTTAAATAAAAATAACAAATTTCAGGTTTTTTTTGAAATTCTACACAAAAAGGTTGAAGTGAGGTTAAAAGTTTGTATGGGGGCACCGTTAGTTTTACCCCTTTATATTAGTTTCCCTTGTATGTTTGAAAAATATGTTTGTTTTAAACCGCTTTTGGGGGTTTTTTGACCCATTTCCCAGAATGTTTGAAATTTGGCGGTGTAAAAAACCGGTGACAATGCATTGAGCAATTTTGTTTGAAAAAACAAAATGGCGGCTCGTTCAAAAATTGGTATCGAGGGTTTCGTGGTCAGAAATTATGATTTTTTTTGTCAAAACTGGAAAATTCAGGATGGGATCCAAAATGGTAGACGAGTTTTGGATTATGGTCCGATTTTTCAAAATTGGTATGTGGGGTTTTGGGGTCCAATATTATGATTCTTTTGTAAAATTTGGGAAAAAAATTTAGATGGCCCCCAAAAATGGCGGACGAGTTTTTGATTATGATCCAAATCTATTCAAAATTGGTATGTGGGGGTTTTTGGAGATTATGATTATTTTGTCAAAATTGAAGGATTTAAGATGGCGGCTCTAAAATGACGGACGGTTTTCTGATTTTCCATTCCCAAAATTGGAGAATAATAGTTAAAAAATTAAATAATAATAATAATAGTTTGAAAACTGAAAAACACCTTTAATAGAAAACAAAACTAAAAAAGTCGAAAATAAATGAAGTTTTGAAAACTAAAGAACACGCTTTACTAGAAAACTAAACTGAAAAGTAGAAAAAAATTTTTAAAAGGGTTTGAAATAAGAATGCAGTGATTAACAACAAATTTATTTCATCGAAAAAGGGGGTGTTTTTTTAAGATATTTTCATAATGATTCCTACTTTTAAAAAAATCTTATGAAATATTAACGAATTGACATCAAGCACCCCATGCTTTTTTACGATGAAATAAATTTGTTGTTAATCACTGTATTCTTTTCAAACTCATTTAAAATTATTTTCTACTTTTTAGTTTAGTTTTCTATTAAAAGGTGTTCTTTAGTTTTAAACTATCATTTATTTCAAGAGGGTTCGTTACTTCAAGTTAGGATCATAAAATTGGATTCGTTACAAATGAAGGACATACTATTTCAGTGTTCAGTGTATGGGTGGATAAACCCCCAAGTATGCAATAAAATGAACGAATAGACCTAGTTTTTTGAGAAAAATATTTTTATTTGCGAAACAAAAATAGCTGAATAAATTGATTGTTGGAAAATGATTGAAAAGATAACTATGGAATTGCCACATTAGTCAAGGGTAAAGGTTTCAAACGGACACACGATTCCTTCGTTTGAACAAAAGAAGAATTGTTGAATTCCCCGGAAAAAACTACATGATTCTGATAATTTTATCCAGTTTCAAATGTTATTTGGGAATATTCTCATCAAATATCATTCGGTGAGGATTTCATCGTAAAATCTCACAAGTTTTCTCAAAATGGAATTTTTGGGAATAGGAAAACCAGTAAAATTTTTCGAAAAAAAAAAATAGAGATAAAACCCCTAGACATAGGTATTACCCCCGATAAAACGTAAATTAATTGAATATTGATCATACTAGGCAAACAGAGCAATTCCCCTAGCATGTTCAAAAAAGGGTACACTCTATACGGTTCCTTCTTTTACATGAGTCTGCTTTGCTCAGTTTGGAAAAATACATATGTAACAAAATAAACGATTGAAAAGTTAAAGTTTTCTTTCCCGTCGCAGATGATTCCAATGATTTTATGAACATCCTGTTCATATTTTCAAAAAAAAACAATCTTCTTACCCCATGACGGTTCAAATGTGAAAATTGTTTTTAAAAATGTGTTTTCCATTTCTTCCGGTCTTCCTGATGATCGAGGCGGAAATAAATTTTTGTCAACAAAATGTTTGAAGACCTATATTAATCGATGCCTCTCTTTCTAATGCCCAAATGATTTCTGGTGAGTACTCTTTGAAAAACTTCTTCTTTGCCTCATTCATCTATATGAGTTCTCAATTAAGACTGAATGAAAATTAAATAACATCTGAATAAAAAAGCAAATTTAAAATTTCAGATTATTTCTTTGAGAGTCTTTCAGAATATCGATCAGATGTAGTTCAATGCCCAGGTTGTTTCCAGTCGGAAAAGTAGTGGTTCTTTTGTTAGACATTCCAAAAAAAATTTTTATCGTGGAATTTTCTATTGACAACATAGTCCCCACAATATGTTATCTTGAACGATGGAAGATAAAGACTAGAGTTTATCTTTCAGTCGCAGATGATTCCACATCTAATTTTATGAACATCCTGTTCATATTTTCAAACAAATCAATCTATCATACCCCATAACAGGTTTTGATGTCGAAAACACTGTTTTAAAGTGCCTCTCCCCGACAGAAATGTTCCTAACTTCCCATCTTTGCAAAGTGAATTGCTTCAAAAATGTGTTTCCATTTCTTCCGGTCATCCTGATTCTTGTGGAAGCGTGAAATAGATTTTCGTCGACAAAATGTATTGAAGATCTAGTGAATGCGATGCCTTCTTGCGTCAATGTTACAAATGATTTTGGTGAGTACTCTCTTGGAAAACATTCTTCTTCGCCTCATTCATCTCTATGAGTTCCTAATCAAGACTGGAATAGAAAATCAAATAATCGATGAAAAAAATTGTATTTCAAATAATCATCTCAATGAATAAGCAAATTTTCAATTTCAGATTCTTTTTTTTGAGTTAGGGTCTTTTCAGAATATCTATCAGATGTAGTTCAATGTCCAGTGTGGCTTTAGCCTTAGGAGTAGTTGTTTTCTGTTAGTCATTCACAAAACATAACTTAATTTTTATCGTGGATTTTTTTATTCACAGAAAAATATTTTTATTGAATATTCAATTGAGAATATTTCCCTTTTCAACCTGAATTCCTCACAAGAGGTTATCTTGAACGATGGGAGATAGTGACTCAAGTTTATTCTTCAGTCGCAGATGATTCAACATTTGATTTTATGAACATTCTCTTCATATTTTCAAACGAATCAATATTTTATTCCATTCTGAATTGTTTTTATAATGTTAAATTCAATAATTGTGTTTTTTATTCAGGTAACTCCCTCATTTAACGGGTTTAAAAATCATAACTATAAATAAGTTTTTCCACTGTGTGTACAATATTGAGAAAAATAATATTTACACAATTTAAATTTGCAAGAAGAAATGCCACCCCCAAAAAAATCACCATTTCCATTAGTGTCTAATATCGCATCAAACATTATTCTTGAAGAAGTATATGATGAAAAAATCATTTCATTCAACTCAAAAACTCATTTCATATAAGATTTTTGTTAGAAAATTATCTGTGCTAATTGTTTTTTCATATACTCCAAGAATGAATCCATTCAGGGGAGTTCCAGTAAGAAAAAATATTAAATGATCTAACAATAGAGTCAAATTCTAAAAGTCAATGAAGGAGTTCCTTTAAGCAACAGGCCATATATTTATTTTTTTCAATAAGGTTTCCATTATCATTCGGCAAATGATTCCGAGGAAAAAATATTGAACTGAAACTGTTTTTTCGATCATTTTAAGTATTACTCCCAAACAAATATTTATCTCCAAAATTTAGCAATGAAATATCAATAGATGCAAAATTCTCTGAAAGATTTGAGAATCCGAAAAAAATATGTACCTTCATCAGAAACTGGAATATTCAACTCCTTGTGTTTTTCTCCTCTACAAAGAAACATACTTATTACTGTTTCAGGTCCGAGTTTTCGGAAACTATTTCTGAATGATTGAATCCTATTTGGCATAATATACATTATTTTTAAGAATAATTCATGAAATAGCACCGATCAGAACATCATGAGAACATAACGTTACTTCCATTCAGGGTCAAATATGGAGTAAAAATAAGATGACCAATCTCTCATCCAATTGTTTGTTCAGGCTTTTTGTATAGTCGATCGCTTCCTTAGCAGGAAGAGAAGGAACAACAAATTCAATATCTTATATATTCATCAAATTGATATTTCATCCTGAAATTTCGGAGTTATAAATATTGATTTAGCAGTAAGATAGGAAAAAAGTGGATAATAAATTTCTGTTCAATATTTCATTAATATCAATACTCAAAAGATAATAAAAACTTTCCGATAGAAGAAAAAAATATCACTCTACGAACTGCCGCTCACATAAAATTTGCCGTTGATAGATCTAGACAGTTTTCCATGGAAATAATGATTGTGAAAATATAGATTTTTTGTTTTTATGCCAAGTAAATTAATGGTTTCATGTGATTGGAATACCCCAAAAAAAATATTGAGTACTCATCAGCGAATAATTCAGTTTTTGTTTGGTTCTGATTTGTTTCCCAAATCTAAAGATATCTATGGTTAAAAAACATGCACAAAAAAAAACAATTGCCTACTTTCCTGAGAAGCTCAATTTTGTTATCTTTAGTTGTTCCTGAAACTAGCTTTTCCGAGATATTTTTTTCCATCATATATTTCTGCATATTTTAATTCAATTGGACGAAATATATACAACTTGTTATTTAATTCTTTGTCATTTATTCACAATCGATCTCTAAGCACCCTCCCGGTATTAATATTTTTTATTATCCAAATAAAACAGGAGATAATCTTAATCAAGCATTACAAAACCAGATTTTGTAGAGAACAAATAATTCTGAACCACTGAAGATTCAACCAGATCTTTGAATTGCCACCAAAAATATACATATTGTCGAGTTATTACTTCAATATTGTCGATGTTGCAGCTTTCTGAGATTGAAAAAATAAATTAATGAACCGGAACTTCATGTGTATGTATTTTTCCGCAATTGAGTACTGATGAGAGTATTCCCTGTGTACAATGCAAAATATCTTTCCTCAATAGACTCATCTGGGCTTGAATTTAATGTGATGATTTCAGGTGGTTCAACCTATTTTGTATGGTGAACTGTTCTTTCCTTCCCTTTTTATCAATTAATTTAAGTAGATTTGTTAAAAAAAACATGAAAAGTTCTATAAATTTTAACTTCAAAAGACCGCAAAATTGCATTCCAAGAAAGTCAATAAAAAAGTGCCTTTGCCTCAAAAAATGGTTGAGAATTTCGATATCCAATCTTCACGATGGTTGAAATCATTATATTGCTCCTCAGTTGGAAATTATATTTGCCTAATATTCTTGGTAGACCGTCTCCCCTATATGGTCTACATCGGTGTAAATGTATTTTTATCGTTTGATGCACAAAAATTAAATCGACGATGAAAACTGAAGAATAAGGCTTTCAAGCCAATATTGGTTAAATTGTACTTTTTTCCAACCATCCTTCATTTAGATCTGATCGCACAAAATTCCCCTAAGAAAAAGAATTGGTAAATATATCTTCAAATATTGTAACTATTTCAAACTCAAATTCCCTAATCTGAAAAACGAACGATAAATATTTTTTATATTGAATTATGAACTACTCCTTGCGCTAGGACAGATCACGGATCCAGCAATCCATATATATTACATTCATGAAGGCAGCGATTGCGATGTTGCCAAATTTAGGGCTACACAACGACACAAAAGTTCGTGGGCTCTACAAAGAAGTATATAATTCTGCAGTGTATATCCCTATATACGGAAAGCGCCCCCTACAGTTCGAACCAAAGAACTATATCGCGTATGTTGGTTATGGAAATGATATATTGTGTGTCCCGATCTAAAACGTGGGGAAATGACCTACATTCAATTCTGATCACCCAGTGAAGAGATACAGGGTGATACCTTGTAGAGCCCGATATCGGGACTAACAAGGTTACTCCGGGCTAAACTGCGTCTCGTTCATATGCTTCACGGGATTCACAATGACCGTGTACATCTCTATATATATATATATATATATATATATATATATATATATATATATATTATAAAAAGTAGAGGGCCAAGTACTGAACCTTGTGGTACGCCATGAAAAATATTTTTCATCTCTGATGTAACATTTTTTACTTCTACAGCTTGGGAACGATTTTTCAGATATAAATCTATGAGATTTAGGGATACCCCCCTTACTCCATAATAATTCAACCTTTCAAGAAGATTGTCATGAGAGGCACAGTCGGAAGCTTTGGACAGGTCGCACAACAACACAGATGCGTGATGGCCCCCCTCCATTGCCTCGACAATGTCACCCACAACCTTCATCACTGCTCGAGATGTTGAACAGTCTTTCCGAAAACCATATTGTGATTTATGGAAAAATCCATTCAATTCGAAGTAATTAGCCAGTCTTGTCTTAATCAATTTCTCCAGAATTTTGGAAAAAATGCAAATTATAGATATTGGTCTATAGTTGTCCACCAATGTTTTATCACCTTTTTTATGAAGAGGTATAACTTTGGTGTATTTCAATACATCGGGAAAAACATCTGTCGAAAAGATCAAATTAATGAATTCGGTTAATGGTAGCAAAATAATGTCAATAGTATCTTTCACGATCTTACTGTTTAAACTATACATATCCATTTAATTTGAGTTTTTCAAGGATTTAACGGTGTCAAGAACTTCCTCAGGAGTTACTGGTGCGAGAAAGAATGATTTCTTAGGACTTGGAAACCTTTTGAAATGCAACAACTCTGTGTTTGTTATTTCTGGAAGGGAAGCGATAATATTTTCCGCAATTTCTACGAAAAAGTTATTGAACTCATCTGGGGTTATATCGTCAATAGGTTGATTAAAATTATTCGCATTCCTCTCATAATTGATAATCCGCCAACAGGCTTTGGATTTATTATCAGAGGAAACGATGTACTTTTCATTTGCTGCTTTTTTTGCCTGCTTCAACTGTTTTTTATATACAGTCTTAAGATTTTTGTAGGTATTCCAATAATCTTCATTATTATTAATATTGCAAATATATTTTACCTCAGTAAGCTTCTCTCTCATATTCCTGAGGGAGTCGTTATACCGGAGATTTTTTATTTTCGGAGCATTTTTTAAGTGGAAAGAAGTTATTTTTTTTTTGTAAAGACATACGGTTAAAATATTCCAATTAAAATTTGCCAGGTTTTTTCTCAGTTTTGTGAGTCCTTTGTTAATTAGTGCCTGTAGTGCACAAAATATTGACCCGAATGGTCCGACAAACAGGGTTCTATGACACCAGATTCATATAATTGTGGATCTATATTTGTAAGAACATTGTCAATACAGTTTGAGGAGTGAGACGTGATTATGGTAGGTTCAGTAATAATTATTGCCATCCCAAAAGAATTCAAAAGACCACGAACTCTTGTAAGTCTCTGTTATTATTCTTGAAATTTATGTTGATGTCACCCAAAATAACGACTTTTTTGTCAGTTGATGAAAAGTCGTGCAACAGATGATCTAGGTTAGAGAGAAATATGTCTTTGTTTCCCAGAGGTGGTCTGTACAGTGTAATGATTATAATTTTTTCGTTTGGTAATTCAAGTGCACAAAATTCAGAATCAGTTTCATTGTTATAATTGTCCATATTGAGTACTTTTAAGATATGAGGTAACAAGGTAATAGTTGAAGTAAGGTATTTAAGTAAGTATCTTAGAGGTAATCCAGAGTTATTCGTAGAATTTACCTACACAAATATGAAAAAAAAACAAATTTTCAACAAAAAATCAATCCGACGAAGAAAGAAACTGAAAAGCTAAACATAAAATGAACTTTTTAGTAGCTTATTTTGAGAAGACTGAAACAACAACGTAACTCGTCAAAATGGCTGTGATGCTACCTAACAAGGTTTCACAGCCAAATTGACAGGCTACAACATTGATAAATTTCGATAAATAATTATTGACACAAGGCTACTGAAAAACGACACCTCATCAAAGTAGTAGAAATTTTCTCAGCAAATGTCAAACCCTATTATTCCAGTCTTTCTTCGAATCTAAATTATTGGCACAAATCATAATACCGAAAACCAATTCAACAATGCTCATCTGAGCTAACTGTTATGGAACTATATAATGCTATCACAGCCAAATCTGATGGACGGTTCCGCTAAAGGGATAACTAAGAAAACATTCGAAAGTATAAATCAGTCATGGGTGGGAATACTTAATACACAGACTGATACAGTTGCATATCCAGGAGGGAGCTGAAAAGAACCTCCCACCAAATAACCTTCGATTTTTTTGCAAAGACTAGTCCTAGATACAACTACTGTACATGTATCACGATGAAGTCACTGAACCCATACGCTCATCAAAGCAGGACGGAAGATAATGCGTCTTGACGCATTTTTTTTGTTACTATAATTATAATTAATTTTGCCAAGGGATCGTATATTTGTATTGTATATTTCAAATGGGAATTTTTTATTTGCATTCTTCAACTCTTTCGTCCTGATTTTGCGCGTGAGGTATCATACAGACTGGTAAAGTCACCTTTAGGAGTGGTGAATGAAACGGAAGAGGATAAGTGTGTAGAGAGACAATGAGTTCCTAGATCTTTGGGAAGGAACATAGCATATTTAGTTTTTCTCGAGTTGGTGATACTCCAAATCCTTAAAATTAGTGTTAATGTGATTAGCAGCGGTACCGCCACACAGTGGTCCAAAATCCCAAATCGCGGGCCAAAAATCGAAAAATAAAGTTTATATTTAAGGAATTCTAACTGTTGGGCTAGGTAGATGGGTATTTCCCACGTCCCTTCCAGGGTCGGGAAGTGGCAGGTGTTATATATAGGCGTTGGGATACCATTCTGCTCGAGCAGGTAGCATCGGTCGTGCGGTACGGTCTAAAAATTACATTGTGTTACAAGTGAAATAACTTGTAGAAGAATTGAGCAATTTGAATTCTTCAGAATGTAATCACTTCCTGGAAGTAAGTTCATTTATTATATCATTTTCATATAAACCACACACCGAGCAACAAAAAATATAAACATCTACTGTAAATTCTCGTTCCCGCGGCGAAAAAAAGTTATGTTTACATTGAGTAAAAGTTAATAATTCAACATAATTCAGCGACCAATCAAGTGTCACGTTATTCTTTATACTCTTGAGTAATACAAATTCTCGTTCCCGCGGCGAAAAAAATTGCCGCTTTGGTTACGGTGAATTTTGTTTCTTCGAGAAATCACAATTAGAAAAAAATTCCGGATGTATGCACGCTCTAACTTCCGCAAATTTTTTTTGGTATTGAATTTGAAAAGAAGGGATTTTGATTTTTCAAAATTTTGAAATTTTCAAAAATTGTTTCTGGTCACTCTAACTTTCGGAAATATCAAGATATCGGGCTAATTTTTTATACAAATAGGCAAGATGGTTTTCATTGAATTAGGCCATAATCGCCTGAGGGGTTAATATTTTCTGAAAATTGGAAGTTTTCGAAAAATGTCTGTGATCGCTCCAACATTCGCAAATTTCAATGGTTGGTATTCAATTTGGCAAGAATCGCTTAGGATGTTAAAATTTATTGGAATTTTTTAAATATAAAAATTTTGTGGTTGCCCTAACTTTTAATTTGGTTAAGGGGTTAAAATCATTTAATTTTTTCAATTTTCAAAAAATGTCTTGCACACTTTAACTTTTGCAAATTTTGAGAACTTGGGTTATATTTTTTTGGATACATTCAGTATCTACCATGGATATTTGGAATTGAATTTGGCGAGAATCGGTACGAGCATCAAATTTAATTGCATCAAGTATTATTATAAGTAATAATATTTTGTTAGATTTGTTGAAAATATAAACAGGACGTTCATAAAATCAGATGTGGAATCATCTGCGACTGAAAGATAAACTTTAGTCACTATCTTCCATCGTCAAGATAACCTCTTGTGGGGTATTCATGTTGAAAAGGGAAACATTCTCAATTGAATATTGATAGAAAGATTTTTCTGTGAATTGAAAAATCCACGATTAAAATGAAGTTATTTTTTGTGAATGTCTAACAGAAAACAACTACTTCCCCGGCTAAAGCCACGCTGGACATTGAACTACATCTAATAGATATTCTGAAAAGGCCCTTACTCAGAAGAAAAAATCTGAAATTGAATATTTTTGCATTTTCATTCAGATAGTTATTTGATTTTCTATTCCAGTCTTGATTAAGAACTCATAAAGATGAATGAGGCAAAGAAGAATGTTTTCCAAAAGAGAGTACTCACCAGAAATCATTCGTAACATTGACGCAGGAGAGACATCGCATTCACTAGGTCTTCAATACATTTTTGTCGACGAAAATATATTTCACGCTTCCACGATCAACAGGAAGACCGGAAGAAATGGGAAACACATTTTCAAGAAGCAATCTCACTTCGCAAAGAAGGAAAAAGTTAGAATCATTTCTTTTGGAGAGACACTTTGAAATTAGTGTTTTCTGACATTAAAACCTGTCATGGGGTATGATAGATTGATTTGTTGAAAATATAAACAGGATGTTCATAAAATCAGATGTGGAATCATCTGCGACTGAAAGATAAACTTTAGTCACTATCTTCCATCGTCAAGATAACCTCTTGTGGGGTATTCATGTTGAAAAGGGAAAAATTCTCAATTAAATATTGATAGAAATATTTTTCTGTGAATTTAAGAATCCACGATTAAAATGAAGTTATTTTTTGTGAATGTCTAACAGGAAACAACTACTTCCCCGGATAGAGCCATGCTGGACATTGAACTACATCTGATAGATATTCTGAAAAGGCCCTAACTCAAGAGAAAAAATCTGAAATTGAAAATTTTTGCATTTTTATTCAGATAGTTATTTGATTTTCAATTCCAGTCTTAATTAAGAACTCATAAAGATGAATGAGGCAAAGAAGAAAAATCTTTCTATCAATATTCAATTGAGAATGTTTCCCTTTTCAATATTTTGTTAATTATGTATTATTCTCTCACTGTTGACTTGATTTTTTCAGGCTCTCGAAAAGGCAGTGGAGTGGTTACAGTTGGTTTCACGCGACAGGAGTTGTTCGAATAATTGAAAAATCATTATAATGCGAATGAAGTGTACAAAGTCATGGAGGTCGCATTGTTCAAAAAAGTCCATAGCCCTTACACGTTATCCGCGGATGAAAAACAAAACAAAAATGATAGTGATTCGGACAGCAATTGGACTCTACTGAGCGTCTTTTCGTATTTTTTTTTACAAAAAAGTAATATTCGATGTTATTTTCGATAAACTAGTATTTATATTCAACTAGTATTTACATGCTTTCCCAATCCACTATAACCCAAATACATGTATGTATTAATATATTCTTTCGTTCTATCGAAAGAAAATCGTGTTCAGCGACCTCAAAACTTCCGAGTACCAAATTTTGTAGTGAATCATTCAAATTTGGAGGATTTTTAAAAATTTTAGATTTGGGTTTATCGATTCAAAAATCTCCGAGTACCAAATTTCGTAGCGATTGATTCGAATTTGGAAGAAATGGTCCACCATTTTTAGGACGCCATCTTGTTTTTGAGAAATTTGAGTACATATTCGTGTTCAGCGACTTCAAAAATCCCTGTATACCAAATTTCGTAGCGATTCAAGAATACCTTCTATATTTGGCCAGCCATTTGGGATTTGGAACCACTGTGCGCCAGGAAGGCTAGACGAAGTATATATTGGCCGAAGATCAGATTCCCGACAGAGGCACATGGGTGAGTGACGCTTTGATCAGTTCTGTGTGTTTGAGAATTTACCAAATATTAATTTTGAACAGTCCACTGAACGTACACAGAACATTTCAAATCCAACTGATTAGACCAAAAATACAGTAAGTACTATTGGGTAGCTCTCTCTAGTGTGATAACTGTTGTGAAACAAAATTCGTATTGCTCTTCAAACCTGAAAGTGTTACGGTCGAATGTACGTTTCGCAACCACCTGATGAGTGGCACAGCATCTCAGCATCTAAAAGAAAAACTTGGTTGAAAAATGGGTTATCATTCGTGCTGTTCGCTCACTCGTCGACTGATCCAACAACATAACTCGTCAAAATGGCTGTGATACCACCAAACAAGGTATCACAGCCAAGTTGACAGGCTACGGCATTGATGAATTTCAATAAAAAAGGATGACACGAGGCTATTGAAGAACGACACCTTCACCTAGCTCATCAAGGAAGTTGAGTTTTCTCAGCAAATGCAAGAGTTCAGAATCAATTTGAAGAACAGGTAACAGTCGAACCAAATTCTTCCATTCTTTCTTCGAATCTAATTATTAGCACAAATCATTTGACGCAAACCAATTCAACAATGCTCATCAAAACTTGCCGTAATATAACTCAAGAATCTATTACTGCCAACTCTGATGGGCATCGGCAAACTGAATATTCTTATTCTTCTCCGAAGACGGTTCCGCTGTAGTGGAAACTAGGAAAACAATAGTATTTACAAATTTGTAGAAAAACATATTTCAAATTAAAATCTGTCATGGGTTGGAAGACAAAATACATATTCAGGAGGGAACTGTGAAGGACTCATCCTAGATACGCTACTGTATAGGTATCACGATGAAATAAAAAAAAATTTGATATATGACCGCAGTACTTCGATCAGGATGAATCACAACCCAAGTAGCATTTTAAGTGGACGGCACGTAGCGGCCAAGATTCTGGAAAACTTTGAAGTGTTTGGCCACAACCACTGCCACGTAATATACACGGTTCTATCACGCGGCGGCTACCAAAATGGGGAACACTTTTTTGGTGGCTGCTACGTTCCGATCTACGTTCCTGGATCTCAGATAGCCACATTCCAACCACGTTGTGGTCACCTGGCAAAAACGTGGATATGTTGTGGCCGACACTGGACACGTTAAACAACTGACTGCGTTTGTGTAAATAATATGTAGCTCGATCTCTGTTCAGCAACATATTTTTGTGATAAATGTTCCTCAATCTTCCATTTTGCCTGATTCATTTCTAACACTCGATAAACTTTAAAAATATATAGCATTTAAACATACAAACGCGTAAGTAAGTATATTGAATTTGGATACTTCTGATCGGGATAAAATTAAAACGATTGAAAGTTTTTTGTGAAATATGGGTGTTTAGCTCGATTGTGAGCACACGCCATCTGAATACACTTTATTTTAGGAAAACATTATAATTTTGGAAATAACTCGCCTCCGAAATTAGGTACTTGAATCCCCCAAACATTGTTTTATCAATCTTGCTCAGTTGCAACAAATATGTACGTAACAAATTAATACGTTTGATGCAGTGCTGAAGACAAATAAATCTTCATTGAATATTTCGATCAATTCTCTAATAATGGCGACCTAGCACATCCCTGTAAATATGGCGGCTTTTGAAGAATATAAATTTGAAGTGGCAGAAAGTGTAAATATACCACTCTAAAGCTCCTCCCACCATAAGGTGCCAAGTGGAACTGAATTATTAATTTTGTCACCACTGGAAAGTGGCACTCACATCGCAGGCCCATGACTCATCACTTCAAAGTTATAACCTGGAAATTACAATAGGTCGTATACCTTCGAAAGATGCGAACACGTCGAGATATTATAACCTGCCACTTCAAAGTTTCAACCTCGAAATTGTGAGTACATGTTCATTATTTGTTAAAAAAGGACATGTAGCAAGTATAGTGGATTCATGCAGCTCCAATCAACAATTATCAAGTAACAATTATCAATTAACAAGTAATGAAAATGATGGCATTCATGCAAACAGAATTAACAATTAAATAAGTATAAATATTAAGCAGGAGCACAAGTCAGAGATCCGATATATTCAAATTAACCTTTATATATAAAATCTAGCAAAAAACTTCTATTGAAAACGCATAACCCATTTCATTTTGAATGAATATCATTCACGTTTCACGTAATAGGTAAAACGAACTTTTTGTAAGCCACAATAAAATAATTTGAGAAAAGTTAGGTTAGTCTTCGTCATCGCGCTGACCAATCAACGGTCACTTCAAAATTAGGGAAAATTGTCTATTGAAAACGCATAACCTATTTCATATTGAATAGGACCATTCATGTTTCACGTAACAGGTTAAACAAACTTTTTGTAAGCCACAATAAAATAATTTGAGAAAACTAAGGTTAGCTTACGTCATCGCGCGAAATGGTGAATTTTGAAGGTTATTGTATGATAATCACTTATGGAGATAGCAAGAACGTGGACACCATCACCACATATCACAATCAACTGCCTGCCACATTGGAGGTTTTATGGAAGTTACCAAAACGTCACCGAAACTATCATACTCTCTTGAAAGTGACTGTGACTTCTAAGTGATATTTATGTGGTACAGGATGGTTACCGCAACGGTTATTTTCCACTTTAAAGTTTGAAAAACCTTTGAAGTGATTTGCTCAGTGGCCATAATGTTTCAGACACCTCAAATGACACTAATAAGTTATTGAACTGTGGAGTGGCTACCATAGATGGGAATTATGTGACTACCATCATACGTATATAAAATTTTTGTTATTCTTACTGTATAGTGGTAGATTTAGTGGTGATTACATGATAACCACCGAGTTGAAGTTGCAGTATCAGTTTCCGTCACTATCATGCTGCTTGGGAAGGTTGATCATATCAAATTTCTGTTGTTTGTAGACCACAAGCTCACATGGGTGATATACATAGATAATCCCAGAATCTTAAAGAAAAACAACAACCACCGGAAGTAAAACTTCTAAAAATGGAGTAGTCACTCGTCGACTGAACCAACAACGGAACTCGCCAAAATGACGTGTAACCACCAACAAGGTTTCACAGCCAAGTTGACGAGCTACGGCATCGATCAATTTCAAGGAAAAGGTCCCAGGTTGACACATGGCTCTCAACGAACTGCACTCCAACCTCATCAAAGTTGTTGAGTTTTGTCAGTAAAATTCACAACCAATTTGATGACCACGTAACAGACAAACACAGTTCCCCCATTCTTCCTCCGAATCTGCCTTCTTGTCACAAATAATACTGATTATTTTTCCGACCCAAATATCGACCAATAGAATTGCACCATTCGACGTCACGTGGTACAACCTACATGGTATTATACTGATAATTTTTTGAAAATTTTCTCTGGTAGTTGCTATATATAAAAAACAAAACATGATCCAGTCAAATTAACCACACTTCAAACTGACAGGTTGAATTCAATTGTGACAATTGGAGATTTTGCATGAAAATGAGTCGATTTGGAGTTTGTTCTCTGTCCACCATCGATAAAAAGTCAAAGGAAATGTTCCCATTAATACGGAGAAGGCAAAAACAGTTTGGAACCAATTTACTACTTTTTTTGGGACGGAAAAAAAATCCCCGAATACCAACGAGCTTCAATTATCTGGCATTTCCTCAAGGTTCCCTGCAAACAAATAAAGTCGTCAAGTTTTTCAGGAAAAATCACTCGCGCTTCGCGCTCGTGATTTTTTAACCTGAAAAACTTGACTCCTTAATTTGTTTGCAACGAACCTATCGGGAAATACCCGATAATTTTGAAGCTCTTGTGGTATTATAAGTGAATATTCTTCTTCCGAGACGGTTCCGCTGAAGGAACAACTAAGACCAAGTAGTAAGGCAAAAAATAATATGAACATCTCAATACCCAAGTCTATTAATAGTCATTACTAATCGACGATAAGCATTCAGTATGTGGTATATAGAACCCTACAAACACAAACACATCAACAAATCCAAGTATTCACAGTGATGGATGGCATCAAGAGAGAGGATGAATGGCAAACAATCAACGGATGTCATCTAATTACTTTAGAGAAATAGGAAAAACAAATTAACATAAACATGCTACGTGAAATCTCCAGTGATAAATAATATTATTCCAAAAATGCGCTCTTCGCACGACCACTCGCAACGACGTTTGCCCTCACGTGTGTGCTTGTTCGGGTAGCTGTCTCGCTGATATCAACTTAGGCGCTCGGTCATTTCCAGCGATGAGTTACGTTCTTGAGTCCGGCCCAGCCACCCAGTTCCTGAGTCCGGCCCTGCCGCCTAGACTTCCTGGCGACTAGAGATATTGCCGATCAAGCTCATACCGAGACTTATCTTTTTGCAGAATAAGCTCACACCGAAGCTTATCTTGTAAACCGAATATTGACGAAAGAACTATAATAGTTTCATTCTTTGTATATGTTATAAATTATCTGAGACATGTATTTTGATCATTCCATTTTTGTCACTTGTAACCTGCATTTTCAATTTTCATTAAAGGCATCGAGTAAAGTAAATCTTTAATTGTGCAAAAAGGTGAACGTTGAAAAAGAGTTATTCAACACAAAATTGGTTTCAAACAACGAGTAGTGCTTTCCGAACTAGGGGCTGCGAAGGCACTATCGTAACTGATGGGACGCGCCACCGCCGCCTATTCCACTGCCCTCATTTCAGGCTATACATGATTAATTTGCTTGTTTGTTTGGCGGCGACTCAAATTTATTTAGTTACATCAGTTTAGGAGCTTGGTTATCAAGACTAAAAAGGTTTATTTTATTTTTCGCTTAAATTTTTTTTATTTCGTCGGTATAATTTGTTGTTAAAAAGTTTATATTAGTCTTAATTCAGTTGAGTTAGTTGACCAGGTAACAAGCAAACTCACTTCCTCCATTCTTTCTTCGAATCTGCATTATCGACACAAATCATTCGCCGCAAACCAATTCAACGATGCCTAACACAGCTTGCTTTAATAGAACTCAATTATCTATTACTGCCAACTGTGATAGGCAACGGCAAACTGGAAATACTTCTTCATAATGATAATATTTATTACCGAAAATGACCACGTTTACATCGTGTCTTGGTATGCTGACTAATGATTATATTCCAACCAAATTCTGACAGTCAGTGTGGTATAAACTGTGCGCTTGGTCAAGTAACTAGCTTGGTTTGGTACCGAAATTTGTTGTGTACCAGACTATAATTCTGAGTTGACTACGATGGTGTAAATAGTATGATAAGTTTTACCAACCGTGACTGTAAATTTTGGTTTGAAAGATCGCTAAGCGTTCTGTCGTGGTTATTGCACAGGCTGAATGCACCGAATGGAAACAATAGCCATAAAAAAGAGAGCGAGAGAGAGTTGGTGAAAAATATGTTTCCTAACCTCAGTTTCCGCATCATTATCTCGGAAATTGTTTTATATATTTTTGTTAGTATTTTTTATATAAAATGAGTTGCTGTAGTTCAGATCCTCCTATAAAAAAGTCCAAAAGTATTAATTGGACATATGAAGAAACCAGTGCGTTTCTCCAAATATTTTTGGACAAGAAAATTATATCAATTTTGGATGGCAAAAAACTTAAACACCTAGACATTCACAAGAGCCTTGAAAAAGACTTGTTGAGTAGGGGCTTTACAAAAACTGCTGAACAAATGGAATTAAAAATGACTAAGCCCGAGCTCACTGACACCCAGACATTGTCATTGACAGATGACACAATTCCGAATTAGATAGCAGAGTTTCAAACCTTTATCTTGGTTACATGACCAAATAAATAACAAACCAGAACCAAGTTGGTTAATTAATCATTTGACTAAACACGATGTGAATAAACGATTACTAAAACATTTGGTTTGAAATTGGTCATATACACTTGGTAAGGTTACCAAATTCACATACGGTATAAACGTGGCCAGAGACAAACGTAAAAATAGAACATTGTGGATCACGAGCATGATATATTCATGAATAAATATCACGTTGAAATCGCTGAAGCCATTCTGTGTTCGCGGCGGAGTTTGGTGTGACGAATTTTTGAGGTGTAAAGCCGCGTGCAGGAATGAACAGAAGACAATATCGTAACATCATTGCGAAAACGAAACGTTCGGAGTGCCGTCTAGATTTGTTTCAGTTGATAGGCTACGGCATCGATAAATTTAAAAAGAAGCTCCCATGACTTCTTACGAACGGCACCTTCACCTAGCTCATCAAAGTTGTCGTGATCTCTCACCAAATAGAAGATTCCACAACCAATTTGATGACCAGGTAACAGGCAAACAAAGTTCCTCCATTATTTCTTCGAATCAGCATTATCGACACAAATCATTCGCCACCAACTAATTCAACAATTTCTATCAGAGTTAACAGTAACAGAAATCAAGAATCTATTACTGTCAACTATTATAGGCAACGGCAAACTTAATATATTTCTTCGAAGACGGTTCTGATGGGACAAAAAAGGGACAACTTCTCCAACAAAAACCAGTTAGTGAGACCAAAATAATATGAACATATCCCTATCTAATCTTCCCAAAGAGCCGTTGCTATTCATCGATGGGCACTTAGTATATTGGTACATGAAACTCAGAACTATAAAAAAAATCCTAGTACTTTCGGAGATTGCTCGATTAAACCGTGTTGATATATGCCCGAATGCTTGAATCACCGCTTGATGTTTTCAATCAAACCTTTATCAAGAAAAAATTGTAAAACATTTTTTGGCATTAAACTCAGTCATGGGTGGATAAACAAAATGAACAGATACAGGTGCCTATCCAGGAGAAAGCTGGAGGGAACCCTCCAAAAGCAGAACGTTCATTATGATGATAATATTCATTGCAGAAATATATCCGATTTTACCAAACCAAACAATAGTACATCGTGAATCACGAACTTGATATATTTGAAAATGAATGTCACGATGGAATCGCTGAAGCCATACCGTTCGCAGCAGACATGAACAAACATCGTTGCGAACACGAAACGTTCGGAGTGCCATCCAGACTACATTCGTGACGATGCTTTGTTCATGTACGCGGCTTTACGTTTATTCATGCTGTTTGCTCACTCGACGACTGAACCAACAGCATAACTTGCCAAAATGGCAGTGCTAAATAAGGGTTTACAGCCAAGTTGACGGACCATGGCATCGATAACACATTGGACAGCAACATCTATAGCAGTAAATTAAAGGTGATGTAACAGGCCACACACTATTAAAGCAGTTAACATTCCGCCCTGTGTATGGTCATCTCTGCTAAAGCACTATTACACTGCATAAGGATCCATGTTTATTATAGTTTACTGTCCCAAAGTCATCAGAGAAGTAGCAAAGAGGTGGCCTGAATGGTTACTAGACATCCTGAACGAATTGCTGCTCAGTCAAATGTTTCCGAATGAATGGAAGGTAGCAAAGATTTTTCTTAAACCGAAAAGCGAAAAAATTTAGGAGAAGTCTACAGTAGGCGCACCAGATAATGTACAGAAGATGAGGGTGAGAACCAAAAAGAAGTAGTTGGTGCTAATACTATTGGATGTTAGAAATGCATTCAATACAGCAAAACATAGCCTGATTATAGAAGAACTTAAACAAAGACAAATAACACCTACTTGGTCAATACAAAATCACGCTATCTCAAAAATAGAAAACTTTCACGGAAACGGTGGAGAGCATCGAAGCAAAAAATTGGGGTCCCACAGGGCTCAGTTCTCGGATCCACTCTGTGGAACGTTCTATACGATGGGATGCTTCGAGCCTCACTCGTTAGAGAGAAGGTCACAATAGCATTCGCAGACGACCTTGCACTGATGTTTGCCGCCACAGACGAAAACGCATTGTGCAGGGACCTGAAAAAATGCCTACAAAGACTCAATACATGATGAATGGACATAAACTATCGCTGGAACCACTCGAAGCGGAAGCCCTGATAATGAAAGGCAAAAAAAAAGAGAATATTGTTTTCACACTAGAAAATACGAACATTAAACGATCGAAATACGTGAATATCTCGAGGTATACTACGACGAACAGGGAGCTTTTGGAGTTCATATCAATGAAACGGTAAAGGAAGCTGAGTTAAAGGCAGCCAGTCTAAAGAGGTTGTTACCGAAAGAAGATGGACCAGAAAGTTACAAAGAGGCAGTATTAAATACAATAGTCCAGAGCATAGTGCTTTACGCAGCTCCGGTGTGGAGCGAGGTGTTACAGGTGAAGAAATACGCAAGGAAGCTGGCTGGCATCCAATGAAAAATGCTTCTGAGGATGGCATCCGCCTATAGAACCGTCTCGTTCGTGGCAATAAATGGGGTGACTGGGTTACCAACTAACGAACTGTTGATCACAGAAAGAAAATATGTACACGAATGCGTAGACGCTAATAGAAAAAAAGCTCGAATATATACCATCAATACATGGCGAGATAGGTGAATCAGAACTAAGAATAAGGTCTGTGGGCAAATAAGTGACCTAAGAGCGAGGACAAATTGTGAACATAAAAGACTGGAGTACTGACAAACACAGGCACTGACAGGCCATGGCTATAGAGAAATAGCGATAATATCGGCAGGTATAGATAGTATAACACCAGAAACCATCATACCAATAGTGTTAGAACCAAAGAAGAAATGGGACACCCTGCATGAAATTATAAGGAAAAAAGCAAGAAGAAGAAAGGGGGGAGAGAAAGAAGGCAAACAGAGGACGGAGAAAGGACATCGGAGAACACCCTGCATGAAATTAAAAGGAAATAAGCAAGAAGAAGAACGGAGGGAGGGGAAGAAGGCAAAAAGAGGACGAAGAAAGGAGGGAGAGAAAGAAGTCAAAAAGAGGACGAAGAAAGGAGATCGGATAACGGAGAAATGATAAAGGAGAACGGAGAGAGGAGACAGGAGGAAGAAAGAAGGAGGAAAATGGAAGGAGTGGGACAAGGGTAATTAATGCCAAGAAGTATGAAAGTCTAGAGACGGAATAGCTTACCTGCCGGTTGACTAATCGAACCTGGTAATCTAGGTTTAGTGGGTATACAAGCCTTGCACACACTCCGTGCGTAAGGCATTCCCCCGAGAAAAAAACTGACCCAGAACATCTGTATGTGAACATGGGGACTGTCCCACTAAAAAGTAAGTAACCTGTCTATATGAATGCACACGCTCAGTCGAGTTGTATCCAACGAGGTGCGCATACGATTTGTTTATGTTTCTCCGTGCAATTTTCACGTTTCGAATAAGTTTCAATAGGGGTTATGGATCCTCGGGAGAAAGCAAGAATTTTGAACTTGTATGAAGAGGTATCAATCGGTGACGACTTTCCATAGCAATTTTGATGAAACGGAACGATCTCAAGATGTCGATGGAGAAAGATGAAACAAACGAACCCGAAGAAGGTAAGTAATTACATAGGCCTAGGTGTTCGACATTCTTTTAGTACTGGCGCGCGAGGCATATTGAAAAGTAAATATTGTAACGTAAATAAACTTAACTTGGTTCTACTAATTTATTTCACACTTAATCTACAACTTAATTTATATTACTACTCCACTGTATAGCTCGATCGTATGGGCTCGTTCAGACTGTGTCGACTCCACTTGAGGGTCGCCTATTTATCTCCGATACAGCATTCTCGATGTTTCGAATTCTGGCATGTTCCAATTGTTTCCAATATTGACCTGTTTTCCGTGGCAGAGCGACTGGATGGTTCTCGAAATTCCGGGGATGATCTCATCGCTGTCGGCAAACGCGAGGCGACAGGTCCGGCCTGGTTGCATTCCCCTTCTTAAAGACATTTCGTCCCGAAATTTCATCCTTGGAGTGTGACGATATCTGCATGACTCCATATCTGCACCGTGAAGTTCGATGGAAGTAACACTCCACGGTCTTCTGATCGGTCGTAAGAGGTTACAGCAAACCAAAATCTTGACGCCGCTGGATCTGAATATCGCCTCCAGCATACTTCTTATGACTCTCCAGTCCAACCCATCAATACACAGGATAATTTTGGGAAATTTCTGATCCACCAGGTTCTGGTCCACCATAGTATCTCTAAGTTTGGTGAGACTCTTTCAGACATCTTCATGGGACGGTTTATCTTGGGAATGCCTCTTGGTAACTAGTAGTAGATGTTTCTCTGGCCTTTCTTCAACTGTAGCACCCCACCAACTTCTGGATTCTGCTCCCGCAGTGTTTGGAGTTGACCAAATTTCTTGAGAACACTACGGCGATGCCCCCGGACATTCGAAGATCTTCTGCCACACAGTGCGCTAGTGCGTAGTCACAGGCACCTCGAAAGGTCCGTGACCCCTCTAGTAACCCCATGTAGAACTTTCTGTCCGTTTGAATACAAGGACATAAACTTTCGAACGTCATATCATCCTCCCGTGGCTTGAGGGTGCGAACTTGGTCATGGTTTCCAGCGTAAGGGGCCAACCTGTTGAAATGGACGACCCTGGTTTCCCTCGGTGGCTTATGGTTCGGTAACAAGGTCGTTTATCCTTTTCACGATTTTATACGGGCTTCCAGAGTTCCGCAACTTTGGTGATAGTCCACGACGACGTTTGGGGTTGTACAGCCAAACCAGGTCATCAACCTTAAATCCTCCTGCGTCGGCCTTGATGTCAGGCTTCTTCATTTTATCGCTGGCACTCTGGGTGTTCAACCGGACTCGTACGTGGATGTCGTCCATTCTCTGCCGAAGTTTGCTGACGTAGTCCTCTCCCGCAGTGTCTTGTCCTGGCGGTATCCCAAACTTCAGGTCACAAGGCAGTCGCAGTTCTCGGCCCATTATAATACTAGCAGGAGTTTGATCGGTTGACTCGTGTACTGCGGATCGATAGGCCATCAGGAACAAATGAAGATACTGGTCCCAATCTCTTTGATGGTCAGAGACAACCTTGGACAAGTGGCGGTTGATCGTCCTGTTCATCCGTTCCACCATTCCATCGGACTGCGGATGTAGGGGCCGTGGTTCTTGTCTTGCGGATGTTCAGCGTAGACATATTTCTGGAAAAGGTTGGATTCGAAATTTCTGCCTTGATCCGAGTGCAGCTCCATTGGAATACCGAATCGACATATCCACTCTTTCACCAAGACGTCGGCGACGGTGATGGCTTCCTGGTTGGAGGCATGGCTTCCGCCCACTTACTGAAGTAGTCCATTGCCACAAGGATGTATTTATTCCCGTGGTCGGATACGGGAAACGGGCCGGCGATGTCAATGGCGATTCTCTCGAACGGGCTGCCTACGTTGTACTGACGCATCGGGGCCTTGGGTCGTATTCGAGGTCCATTGCTAGCAGCGCATACAGCGCACTTCCTGCACCAGTCCTGACGTCAGCTTGACAATTGGCCCAGTAAAACCGTTGCCTCACTTTCTGCAGGGTCTTCGTCACTCCCAGATGTCCTCCGGCGACTCCATCATGGATTTCCTGCAGCACTTCCTCTTCTGTTCCTGGGAACAATTATTTGGCGTCTGTCTTCCCACCAATATCGGCCTCAACACACGTTTCAGGATCCCATTGTCCAGAATAAGAGAGTTCCATTGTGCCCAATAGGACTTAACAGCCGGTGAGTAACCTGCGACTTCCTGCCATGATGGTCTTCGATTGCCCTTCTTCCAGCTGACGACTAAGCCAAGGTCGGAGTCTCTCTCTTGGTCTTTCTGGATCTTGCTGTCATTCCAGTTGTCATCCATTGCCGCGGTTCTACAAAGTGTTGCTTCTTTCTCTTCTGCTCGTCGGCAATGTGAGCAATCATCTGGAAATGGTCTTCGCGACAAGGCATCTGCATTCTTATGGCTAGTTCCGGCTCGATGTTCGATCTCGAAATCGAATTCTTGGAGTCTCTCGATCCAACGTGCTACTTGACCCTCAGGATTTTTGAACTGTAAGAGCCATTTGAGAGCTGCATGGTCAGTTCTCAACTCGTCGGCAATGTGAGCAATCATCTGGAAATTTTCTTCCATACACGTACTTGTAGAAGTGTTCCACCCTTTACAACAGCTAACAGCTCTCGCCTGGTGACACAGTAATTGCGCTCTGGTTTGCTAAGCGTCTTGCTGAAATAACCAATGACCTTCTCCTGTCCCTCCTGGATCTGAGATAGGACAGCTCCAAGTCCCACGTTGCTGGCGTCCGTATCCAAAATGAATTTCCCTTTGGGTAGGGATAGCTCAGTATAGGTGCGTTGATCAAAGCCCTTTCAGCTTCCTGAATGAGTCTTGACATTCTTCGGACCACTGGAACTTTGTTTGGCCTTCCGTGAGCTTGGTCAGTGGTTTAGCGATGTTGGCGAATCCCAGCACATATCGGCGATAGTATGTGCATAAACCAAGGAAACTTCGAAGTTGGTGAATGTCTTTGGGATGGGCCAATCCTAACAGCTTTGATCTTCTGGTCGTCCACTGCTACTCCTTCCCCAGAGACAACGGGGCCCTGAGGTATCGTACTTCTTTTGGAACAGATGGCATTTCTTTGGCTCAGTTTCAATCCGGGGTTCCTCAGTCGCAGGAATACTTCCTCCAAGTTTTTTCACGTGGTCCTCAAACGATCTGCCGACCACAATTATGTCGTCGAAATACACTAGACACGTGTTCCATGAGAGTCCCTTCAGTACTGTTTCCATCAATCTTTCGAATGTGGCGGGAGCATTACAGAGCCCGAATGGCATAACGGTGAACTGCCACAATCCTGAGCCGATGGTAAAAGCAGTCTTTTCCCGATCTTCCTGAGCCAGTTCTACTTGCCAGTATCCACTCTTCAGATCAAGGGTCGAGAAAATCGTGGAACCAGCCAACGTGTCTAGGGTGTCATCTATTCTCGGGAGAGGGTAACTGTCCTTCTTCGTGACATTATTAAGTTGGCGATAGTCTACACAAAAGCGTGTCGATCCATCCTTTTTCTTCACCAGTACGACTGGAGAGGACCAGGGACTGTCAGATGGTTCGATAACTCCTTTTCCCATATCGCTGACTATTTTGTCAGCCTCTTCCTTCTTGGCAAGAGGAAGTCTTCTTGCTGATTGCCGGATCGGTCGGGCACCCCCAGTATCAATCTTGTGCTGGACCACATTAGTTCGACCTCCTTTTCCTTGTCCGGTATCGAAGATGTCTTGGCACTTCTTAACTAAATCTCTTAGTTTGGGCTGTTGAGCTGGTTTTATATCTTTGGAAGAGATGGCAACTAATTTTTCTAGTTCTGTGGGCAAGTTGTTGGGTTGGCTAATCGTACCTCGTACATTCCGGATCACTGAGGAAACTGGCGAGCAGTGCCCCAATATTGTTCCTTTCTTCAAGGTCACTGGAAAATAATTGACATTCATGACCCTCACGGGCACAAATTTGTCAGCACGCAACAAGGTCTTCCCTAGTGCAATCCCTCGTCCAATTTTCTCATCATGAAGTTTGGGCTCGAACATCACCACGTTTCCACTGCTCGTACTCCCGTCCAGGCGAGCCTCCAGAATGGTTTCAGCTCTCTCAGGTACGCTTACATCTTCAGCCAACAACACACGGATCAACCCTCACTTCTCCCATGAAGCACCAGCTCTTCTTCGTTGACACGTAGGACGCCGTCTTTGAAATCCAATTCAAACCCTCTGGAATTCATGATGTCCATTCCGATGATTGCATCGTCTTCGATGTCCGCTACAAGTGCCTGATGTTTCACTTTAGTGCTGCCCAAAATTATTTCAATCGGTAGCTCGCTATATACAGTAGCTGGCTCCCCTGTTGCTGTGCGTAGCTTCCAAGTTGTCGGTTCAATCCGTTCCGGTGTTCTGGCAAAGGAAGGCCCGAGAATTGTCCTAGTCGCACCTGTATCTAGCAGCATGGTGCAAGGCTCGTTATTGATGAGACCCTCTACGAAGACACCTTTGTTCTGTCGTTGAAAGATAGCGACATATGCGTTGTTAACCGAGGCTTGCCGGACACATGCCGACGATTGCCCCTTCTTGTCGACCTTTTTTAGTTTTCCTGCATCGGAGTCGATGAATGTTGGACATTTGCTACGCACATGTCCAATTTTGCCACAATTCCGGCATCTTATCTGTCTTTTCTCAGGCAACACTTCCTTCATCACTTTTCTCATGGCAGCTTCCAAGTTAGCAGGCTCCGGTGAGTCTTCCTCAATCGTTTGAACTTTACTTTGGGTTTTGCAGCATTGTTTTGCTGCTTCGAATTCCAAAGCTCGTGCCAGTGCGTCTACGAGATGTGTTGGACGAGCTAATATCAACGCTTGTCTGGTTTCTTGGTCACGGAGTCCATCCAAGAATGCCTGAACCGCTAATCGCTCCATTACATTTTCCGGTATGGCTGGATATGCGAGACGAACCAAGCGTGCAATGTCAGTTTCAAATTCTTGTAAGGATTCGCCCGATTTCTGACAGCGATTTTTCAGCTGGGAGTGGTATACGTGTTCCAAATGGGCGTGGCCATATCGTAATTCTAGATGTTTAATCAGCTGATCATAGTCCTCCTGTTCTTGGGCGGTGAGAGTTTGTAGAATATTTGTCGCTTCTCCACGTAATGCAAGTGTCAGTGCTACAGCTCTTTCCCCTGCATTCCATCCGTTTGCTTTGGCCGCTGCTTCAAACTGCCGGCGGTAATTTGCCCATGGAGTTTTTCCGTCGAACTGAGGCGGCTTCATGGAAAGCTTCCCTATTTCTGAATTGATCTTGACATCTTTTATTCCCTCTTGAACTTTATCCAAGTTCAAACTCAAGTCCAGCATTGCATTTTCGTTAACCATCTCTGTGGAGGGCGCACTATTAATTCTGTTTTTCCAGCTTACTGATTGTTTCCTTTATTTTGTCCATTTCTGCCTCGACCCCATCTTTGATTTTATCTACCTCCGTGTTCATTTGCTCCCTAATTTTATCTATCTCTGTCTCAACGGTTCCCATTCTTTCTTCTAGAAAATTAGCCACACCACACAATTCTTTTTTTAGGCCTTCTGTGTTTTCCAGGAACTTCTCTTCCAGGCTTCTTGCATTTTCTTCCAGGCTTCTTGAATTTTCTAGAAGCTTCTCTTCCAGATTTCTAGAATTTTCTTGAAGCTTCTCTTCCAGATTTCTAGAATTTTCTTCAAGCTTCTCTTCCAGATTTCTAGCATTCTCTTCCAAGCTTCTTGAATTTTCTTGTAGTTCTTCTTTCACGGATTTAGTAGTTTCTTCGAGTTTATTCATTACCAAACTTAAATCACCTCCGGGAACTCCGAATAAAAATGTTTCGGGGTCCTCACCTTCTTGTATAAGTCCTTCTGCAAGTCTTTCCTGGAGTACTTGCTTTTTACCCGTTGTTTCCAGTTCCCTTTCCTCCAATTCCTGTTTCAATTCCGCTACCTTCAAATCCGCAAGGCGCACTTTTCTTGAAGACATTTTGTCTTTGACGAGGTATCAGTCTGTTTCACACGAAAAGTTTATCAGTTTGTTAAAAATTCACTTCGCGAATTCTTTTCCACGGGCCACCAGTCTATTGTCTGTTTCACGCGAAGAGTGAATCAGTTTATATTCCCACGCACAATTGTCCACTTCGCGAAAACCGGGCCACTGTCTATTTTCTGTTTCACGCGAACAGTGTATCAGTTTATATTCCCACGCACAATTGTCCACTTCTGAAAACCGGGCCACTGTCTATTTTGGGCGTACAAAAAGGTCTATCAATTTATTTTTCTGACTATCCACTCCACGATCACTTGTTTATTTTCAAAATCTCACTTCCGACACCAATTGTAACGTAAATAAACTTAACTTGGTTCTACTAATTTATTTCACACTTAATCTACAACTTAATTTATATTACTACTCCACTGTATAGCTCGATCATATGGGCTCGTTCAGACTGTGTCGACTCCACTTGAGGGTCGCCTATTCATCTCCGATACAGCATTCTCGATGTTTCGAATTCTGGCATGTTCCAATTGTTTCCAATATTGACCGTTGTTTTCCGTGGCAGAGCGACTGGATGGTTCTCGAATATCTCCGGGGATGATCTCATCGCTGTCGACGGCAACGCGCGAGGCGACAGGTCCGGCCTAGGTTCGTTACAATATTGATATTTGACCAATCGTTATGTTTTAGATTCCGATAATAATAACGGGTGGGTAAAAGATCTGAAGGTTTACATTTTGAGGAAAGTTTTGCAGGCATAAGATTGGACATAACAACTTATTTGAATACCCAAGATATTTTTGAAAAGTTATGGACTCATGATGTTATGGAATTATTATTACGTTGTGCCAATAAGTATGAACAAAAATCATCTAACACAAGACCCCATAAAAACATGCATGAATTCCCAATTTTGCTCCCATCAAGAAGAAAGAATTGAAAATATTCATAGCTCAAATACTCCTTGGAGCGCATTTAGGTTTTCCGGAACTGCGAAGAGCATCTGCTGTCAACCAACACATTTAATATCGGGCAGACGTTGTGAGCAAAGTTCAAAATATCATGAGGCTGAATGACAAGCTATATGAAATAACTTCACTTCTATAAATTGTACTGGGAAATTTTCAAGATGCGTATTACCCTGGGGAACATCTCTATTGCTTTTTCTCCGCCACCTGAGCTTCAGGCAATACATCAAAAATAAAAAAGTTTTAAGTTTGTGCTCCAAATGGATTGCTTACTATACATATAAGGGGAAAACATTAGCTATAGAAAGCAAATATAAGATTGATTCTCTTGTCAAAAGGTTGATGGGTCCATGCCTGGATAAAGGCCACACTATTATGATGACTTTCACAATAATGTGAATATGACTTTCACAATAATGTGAATATTGTCATTAATATATTGCCTAATGGGCCTTAAAGAGGGTTGGTCACTCAGGATAACTTTTGTGATAACCAGATTATGAACTCAAAATACAAAACAAATATACAATATTCATTAATTCAATTGATACAATAACTATAGTTACACCTACAAACTATGTTTACAATGCTGCCAACAGGGCAGCTCAGCGGTTTGGTCTTTACCTTGTATTATCATATCTACATTTTGTACTACTAGACTCAAGATAGAATTCACTCCTTTCAAAACGGTTTCAAACTTCCAATTTCGCGATAGTGCCAGCAACAATTTTTTTAAATCTAACACATATTTTTCGATGTGATCCAATCGCAAACAATTCGAGGTTGAATCACATTCAAACAAAATGAGTATGATAAACATATGAGCGTGCTAACCCTGATCAGAAGAATATGGGTCGATTAGCTTTGGAGGGCATATTCCTGTTAATATTTCTGAAAATCTGCTTCTCAAACATAAAACACATATAACGGGAAGTTTACGAACTAATAGAAAGGGAAACCCGAAATTGGTGACAATGCAAAAATTGGAAAATGGTGAAAGACGTTGGGGCTTATATGTTTCTGAATGGTGGGATAACAGAGACGTACTACTTATAACTACCAAAGAGCTTGTTGAGCTCAGCAATCGTTTTGGTCAGGTAAACTCGATATTTTTTGGGTTGTTATTACATTATTTTTGATTGAAAAAATAAGGCTTTAGAAGTTGGCGAATACAATTGATATTTATCAGAAGTTATCCCTCATAATCCCTATACATGCTAACCGGCTACCAAGAGGCAGGGAAATTGAAATACCACATTTTCAAGAAAACATCCCATTAGCATCCAACATTATGAGAGAATCTCAAATATCTGAATTTTTAACAATTCTTCAAACAAAATGAAAGTGATCAAAGTTCTTATAGGTGAAAGGGATGCTAAGAAAAACCTGCACTATGTCTTGGCTGTTTTGAAGCTTTCCATTCCTAGAAATTCAAATGCTTTTGTTTTTCTATCTTTTTAAAATACATTTATGCATTCTGTTTAGTTCGAAATGAAAGTTTTTTGTCATATAGAGCAGTAATTGAAAATGAAATAAAAAACTTTCATTTTGAAATAAACGAGTTTCATTAATGTATTCGGAAAAGGCAAAAAACAGACACTTTTGTATTTTTAGCAACAGAAAGCATGCTGTGCTATTTTGTCCCACTGCTTATGCACTAGTAGTGACCTCATACGCAATAAAATGATAACATGTGGAGTCATGATTGCTTCAGCAGTAGTGCATTCAAATGACGTGCTTCACTTTATTATGGCTTCTATATCACTCAGTTAAAATATCAAAATCGGTTCAGTGGTTTTCGATATATCGCACTGATCTCCCGCATCTCAGAATCTCGAATCATCCATAAACGTGATGAATCTCAAGAGGTTGACGACACAAGGTTTTTGACGAACGGCACCTTCACTTACCTCGTCAAAGTTGCTGTGTTCTCCAATCAAACAGAACAAATCACAACCAATTTGACGAAGAGGTAACAGGCAAATTCAGATCATCCATTCTTCTATATTCTTGACACGAATCATCCTATGCCAAACCAATTCAACAATGCCCAACAGAGCGTGCCTAAATAGAACTCAAGAATATATTACTACCAACTCTGATGGGTAACGGCAAACTGAATAAACTTTTTCGGATAATGATAATAAAATTTACAAACGTAAATTGTCGAATCACGAGCGTGATATATATATATATATATATATATATATATATATGAATAAATGCCACGTTCAAAGCGCTGAAACCATTCCGTGTTCGCGGAGGACTGCGGTGAGACGGATTTTTGAGGTACATGCTGTATCGTAACATCGTTGCGGAAATAAAACATTCAGAGTGCCGCCCAAACTTGATTCGAAACAATGTTACGATAAGGTACATGTTTTGTTTTGATGCCACTAAACAAGGTTTATCTGCCAAGTTGATAGGCTACGGGCATCAATAAATTTCAAGGAAAAGGTCGCAGGTTGACAAATGGCTTTTTACGAATGGAACATTCACCTAGCTCATCAAAATTGTCTTGTTTTCTCATCAAATACAAGAATTCACAACCAATTTGACGACCAAGTAACAGGCAAACCTAGTTCCTCCATTCTTCTTTCGAATCTTCATCCTTGACACAAATCATTTGTCGCAAACAAATTTAACAATCGAGGAAAGAAATGTTTATTTCGTGCATACAATAATTTATTAAAATCGTAGCAAAGCGCTTTCGACCTTCAGGTCATCATCAGTGCGTACCTATAAGTAAGTAATATTGATAGAGAACATTTAAATATTTGAGAAAGGAAATTTGAAATATTGTTTTGAAAAGTGAGGTTACTTACTCGTCAGGTGTACCAGACCAAAAAGACCATAAAATATATCATGTTCAATGAGTATTGTATAAGGCTACATGACAAACATGTTGAAAAACATATACCTAATCAGGATGAAACTTGAAATTACATTCAGATTTCTCTATAAGCCACCAGTTAGGTGTAATACCTGGACCTAAATAATAAGATTGACAAGTGAATGTTGAAGTAGATTGATATGGAACACAAAACTATGGAGATATCAGAATCATGAAAGGAATATCCATGGCATACGAAAACCAGATTTGAAGATGATCAATCTATGGAGACTGTCATCTGTCAAATATACGTCCCAATATTCCAAAGAAGACTAGACACGATTCTTAAGTTCTCAAATTTAAGTCATCGTAATTGAATATAAGTTTAAGGGAGAAGTCTAATGAGAACTGTCCTGATCACGAACATAAATAAAAAAAAATCATGATAAAAAGCCTTAATCAACACACGGCTTGATTTAACCATAGCTGGCGGATGAAAAGTGTGATAAAAGTTTTATGATAACTTGACCCAACTTCACAACTCCCACAGTTAGAGTACAAAAGAGTTTAAAAGGTGATAGTCAAAGTAACAATAAAAATCCAAACAATGACTTATGTTTTTCATTTTTCACTAATAAAAAAAAACAAAAAAAAAACAAATTATAATAAAAAAAAATTCCAACAGAGCTTCAATAGAACTTGAGAAAAATATCTGCCAACCATGATGTGCAACGGCAAACTGAATATATTTCTTCGAAGGCGCTGAACATCTTCTGCATCAAAGACCAGTTATTGAAACGAAAAATGATATGAACATTTCACTACCTAAGCTTTCCAAAGAGTCGTAGCTATTCTTCAACGGATACTTATATAATGGTACATTAAACACTACAAATACAGAACTGCCAACAAATCCAAGTACTTTCGGCGATTGCTCGATTACATCGTGTTGATATATGCCCAAAGTTTCATCTTTTGATCAAGAAAACAATTTTATTTCCTCACTGGTCAAAACTTTTGTCGCATTAAAATCAGTCATGGTTGGAAAAACAAATAGGTGCATATCCGAAATTTCTGATTTTACCAAACCAAAAAATTGTACATTGTGAATCACGAGCGTAATATACATATTTATAAATAAATGTTATGATGAAATCGCTAAAGCCATTCCTATCGCTGAAGCCATTCCGGGCGCTTTAAATAAATCAAACTTCAACAAAGTGTATTACTCGAATCTTTTGTGCAACGTTAAAACACATCTCCAAGTCTAATATTAAGCGTAATTTTCGTGTGGGTTATAGATAACTGTGGAATCGCAGGAAATGGGACAGTAGAGAAATTAGCAAAGCTGGCAAGTATTTTATCAAATAAACTAGTTATTACTCCTTATAAAGATTTTATTAGATCAGTAAAGAATAATATTCGTGTTAATTGGGAGAGACACTGGAATCATTTGAAATCTACATAAAAAAATCACTGTACCCTAATACATTCCTCTAAACCTCCTCGTATTCCCCACTTAGCAGACCCAAGACTAACAAGAAAATATTCGGTTATTATTACACGACTTAAATTCATGGTAATCGTTTCTAAACTCTCTATTACAAGAAATGCCTGTAGATGTATCGATATATGAATGAATTGGAAATTGAATTGAATTTGACATTTGAGAACCATTATTTATCTCATGCGAGGACGCAGTGTGTAATACAAAACAGTTGTATATGTACCCCCCACCTCTCGAATGTCATCATCAAAAAATACAAATTATATAACTTACTAGAAATAATTAAATAAGAGTTTGTGGCAAACGGAATCTATCCGACGCCAACCACACACACACACATAAGCTTTTGTTCACATTGCACCTGCCTCACGCTATAAAAGCCGCGCATTTAGGAAATTGGACTGCAGTTCGGGCAGCTAAGTAGTACATCACGAAATCAGTGCGGTCAACCCACCAGTCATATAGTAAAGATTATTCAGATTTTAAAATCCAGTTCGTAAGAAAATTAGTACATACAGTAAAATCCAGTTCGGGCATTAGCCAGTACCATGTACAAAAATTAGTACATGATGAAGTCAGGGCGGACTGCGTTCAACAATCATGATCAATAACAATTATTAGTCAGTCAAGTATTATTGATTAAAAACATGTCGAATGTCAAGTGCGGGTTGAATCCAAATTTCACTGAATAATCAATCTGATAGATAGTTGAGAATAATATCGTAAACCTTCGTTTGAAATTATTGTATGTATCTTTCTCACGACTATTCAAGTAATTAAAAGCAGTATGTTGGTAAGCCTTAATCTATTCATTGTGTGGTATACCAAATATCTTATGATCATATTTCATTCCCTCAGTTTTCAAAAGTAGAAAAATTCATAAAGTATTGACAGATTTCGTATGTTAGCCAACGTATTAAATTATTTTCAGACGAATACTTTGTATACAGTAGTGTTTATCTGGGTTTAGACCAGAGCACCTGGGTGGAGTTCACAGATCGTTTAAAATCAAATAATTTTGAAGTTTAATGGATTTTTAGTTCTCAGTCCAATATAGGACTTTATTAGTATTTTACATGAATTGACTGTTTGCTAATTTGTTTTTTTAATATTCCTCACTTATAATTCTAGGCATTTTAATTTCTTGATTGGCCGAAGAGATTCAGTGGCGTACATGGATTAAACGAGCTCTCAAAAAGTTACAAGTATATGCGGGGTAATCATCTTGCCAAGACCACTCAAAGATATTTTTTAGTTATTTAAGGAAAATAACACCCAGCATTGAAATTCTGAGACTTTACTATTTCATCTTGTAAAGCATTACAAGTGGTTCCAACAATTGACTTACAGGTGTGGGGTTTTTAAATCTACAACTGAATGGGTCATAACAGTGGCTTATAGGTGTGGGGTTTTTAAATCAACAACTGCTTAGGTCGTAACAATACCAAAGCCAAAATAAAACCCTACATAAGGCTGCATCAATTTTGAGAAGAGGTTATTCGATGCCTACTGAAAATGCTATCAGAATTGGTAAATGATAAACTACTAGTTTTGCAGGAAATATCCCGTTACCATCCCAAAATAATTAGATATTATCTAAACTGTAAACAATACTTCAAACAAAATATTTTTGAAGCTATCCATCCAAACTACAAATGCCTTTGTTTTTTTTTGAAAAAAACATGAATGGAACCTGTTCAGATCAAAAATAGAGTTTTATTATTAATTACTTCTCTAGAAATATTCTGTATCACTGCTAATGCAGTAGTCGTGCTCATGCAATAAAATAATTAAATGTGGGCTCATGACTGCTTAGCAGTAGTACATTCAAATGACTGCTTAGCAGTAGTACATTCAAATGACTGCTTCACTTTGATATGCCTTATATCACTCAGTTAAAATATCATCAAAATCAGTTCAGTGGTTCTCGATATATCGCAGTGATCTTCTGCACCTCATGATCTTGTATTGTCCATCAACGTGATGAATCTCAAGAAAAAGGTCCCAGGTTGACACAAGATTTGTTACGAACAGCACCTTCACCTACCTCATCAAAGTTGTTGTGTTCTTCCACCATACACAGGCAAATCCAGTTCCTCCATTCTGTCTTCGAATCTACATTCTTGACCCAAATCATTCTACGAAGACCAATCCAACAATGCCCAACAGAACTCAAGAATCTATTTCTGCAAACTCTGATGGGCAACGGCGAACTGAATATTCTTCTTCGAAGGCTGTTCCGCTGAAGGGACAAATCCGGTTAGTGAGACAAAAAACAATATACAACAATATACATATACAAACAATAACAATATACAATATACAAACAATAACATTTGATTTTCTTGGGTATTTTGGTTCGTGGATTTGACTTTTATAAATGAATGAACGCTTGTATTGTGTGATTACATATGTACTTCCGCTTTATTTCTACGTTTCGACCGGCAAACCCTCGTCTTATTCAGGAATATACATTGTTAGTCTTCATACATGGATTTCTTAGGATATTTTTCTATCGAAAACTAACATGTTTGCGTGTGAGATGCATTCTGCATAGTTCTGCAAAAATCTGATATTACAAGATTTTCTTTGTTCTGTTTACTTTTCAGGGCGGGAAGCGTTCAACAATCATGATCAATAACAATTAATAGACAGTCAAGTATTATTGATTAAAAACATGTTAAATGTCCATGAATATAAACTTGTGCCGGTTAAATCCGAATTTCACTAAAAAATCAATCTAATAGATAGATGAAAATAATATCTTAACCTTCATATAAAATGATTCTATGTATCTATCTTCCTCAAGACTAATCAAGTGTGATTAAAAGCCTTGTAGGTTATGTGTTCTTTATAGTAGTTTGTGAAAGAGTTCTATCAATATTCTTCAAAAGTTTAGTTTTTTATAGTTTTTTATTGCACTGTGGTGACTTTTATGGTTTCAACAAATACCTGGGACATCTTGTATCAAATTGTTCAGTGTTTCGGATTATCTTCCGTTCCTGGAACCTGCTGCTGCTCTCGTCGACTGGGACTTCTCGTCGTATTTGTAAATTTCCAATGAAGCAAAGGTAATGTTAACTCTGCATTTGTGATTTTTTATCTGGTATTGTTCTTCATATTTTTTTAATGTTCTGTTGGCTAATAACTGATTTTCCAAATTGTTGGATTTTTCCAAATTTAAATTTTCAACGTGGTTCTTCCAAAAGTATTTTTTCTCAATTTTCCTCGCTTGTTGATTCTCTACCCTCGATACCAACCCATTTTGTTTCAATCTCCCGAATTTTCGATTTTTACGCACCTTTTGTAGCACTTTTCATTAATTTCACCTTTTTGACACTTTTTATTCACAAAACATTTCCAACTACCTTATAAACTATATACAAGACATGTAAAAATCATTCTTTTGACGTTTCTGCATTTCTATAGTTCTAAATTTCCCAATTTTGCATCAAGATCTCTACTGGCATCTCATTGGCTGTTGTGTTTAGATCCAATTTCATATACAGGATGTTTGAACTTTTAATATTTCATCTGCTTGTGCTCAAAATATATTCGTAAATTTTGATTTCAAAAAATTTTAAAATTATGCCTATTGCTTGTAATGTTGAAAACGTTTTTATTTCAAACATAGGTATGGAATAATATTATACAAGGTTTCAGAAAAACGGTAGAATCTTCGGAAAAACTGTAAAATAACATAGCACAGACTACCAAATATGAATATTTTTTATTTATAGGTTTTTTCTTTATTTATATTATTATTTCAACTCTTTAAACATTTAACATACTTCTAAACATAACAATATATATATATATATATATATATATATATATATGTATATATATATGTATATATATATATATACATGAAATATATATATATATATATGAAATATATATATATATATATATATAATGGAAGAATTCAATGGACATATCCCTCGAAGAGAAGTGTTTACCGTAGACAGGTGTTTCGGGCTCTCGGCCCTCATCAGTACGGTGAAGAAGTGCAAGGATGAACAACACTTGGTAGAAAACTACAAATCAACGGAGTCAACAAACAGAAGTGTTGTTCATCCTTGCACTTCTTCACCGTACTGATGAGGGCCGAGAGCCCGAAACACGTGTCTACGGTCAACACTCCTTTTTGAGGGCTATGTCCAATAAATTCTTCCAGCTAAACTTCGCCTACTTTGTATCAAAGAAAATAAAGACGATTTATTATTATTATTATTATTTTGTTTAACATATACATATATATATATATATATATATATATATATATAATAACAGGGTGTCCCATATAAAATTCCGCGGGAAATATCTGGGAAATTAAAGATCATATCCATATTTCATGAAAGCAGATGATCTTGATGTCAAAGGGTACTCTTATTTACGTAGAGATAACACATCAAAGTGTAATATACAAGATTATTTACGTATTTTTAAATCCGCAACTGGAGTCCTTCAACCCTTTTTTATTGATTATCACACCCCGAACAATGGTCCATTATTAAATAATGAGATTGGCATTTATAATAAGTCTCTTAGATCTGTGGCAAAGGTTAACCTGGTAACGCTGCTTAGTTGTCAATTGTAAATTTTCCTCGGTCGGGTAAATATTGAAAAAATTGCCTTACAAATGATTCTGATTGAGGTTGGTTGGGTTTTTGGAAGAATGCTGACTTCATAAATATGATTATCCGTATAAAGAATATAGTGGAACGAATCTAGTGACACCTGTTGGACGCGTGAAAACTAGTTGATAACTTCAGGTAGTTGTCGTGAAATCCATTTCCAATCAGATTTCGTTTATATTCATACCACTTTTGGTTAACATTATTACCTGTATAATATTAAATTTTTGGAATGATTTACCACACCGAAAGCGAGATATAAGGCTTCAAATTTGCAACGTAATCCCTATAGTGAGCTACCGCGGACACTACATCTCAACGCATAACTAAAAACCCTGCATTCAGATCTTTTTGAAAAACTGGTATATTATTGAAAGGTAAGTAACACATTTGATAGAAAAAATTAACCACGCGTAGCCATACAGTTATTCAGTTATTGCCATAAGAAGTTTCTAAATTATTGCGGATGAGAAATGCAATAGAGGGAAGGCTGAGAATTGTGGCAACGATTCAAGCGAGCGCTCGTTATTCGAATAAGCTAGAGCTGTTTTGAATTGAACTGTAACATTTGACCCGACAGACGTTGTCCTGTCAAAAATTTCTATATTCCCCAAACATTTTTTGCTGACAACTTTCTTCCGCTTGTTCGAATGTTTTTCCTTTATTTTTCTTTGTGTTGTTTCATTTAGTTTATGCCTGTGACTCTGACCGCTTCCCGTTATTCCGCTATCTCGTTATCCCATTATCTCGTTTCCCGTTATCCCGCTATCCCATTTTCCGTTATCCTGTAATGGATAGCGCAAAAATATTCTCCGTTTTCATGGGGCGATCAGGTGAACGGTATGGAACTTGATGCGCTGCAGCGCCACCTAGTGGCATAAAAACCTACTCCATGAAAAAACACTTACTTTCAAAATAAGAATCAACAAAATATGTCGTTTCTATCGTCACTTATGCTCGGGAGTGCATACAAAAATTATTATTTTTGCAGTTTGTCCGAATTTTCCGACTTTCATTTGTAATTGTCCAGATTTTTTTTCCTGAAAACATTTCCAGGAACATAATGAACGAAAGAACAAGAAAAAAACAATGAGTATTCATCGTTAGAATCTTGAGTTATTGCCTTGAGTTCATACAAAATTCCAATAGAAAAAGTCACTTTTTCGAATTTTCCAATTTTCCGGGCAACTTTTCCAATTTTTCCCGAGTTTTGGAATCAGCAACACAATTTGATATTCATTTCCATTATATAGATTATTCACAGGAAGTAACCAAATCTATCAACAAAACGACTCGAAATATATTTCCATATGAGCATAGGATCAATAAGAATAATGAAGAAATGAGACGAGCTTTCATACAAATACACTAGAAAAAAAAACTTGTTTGACCTAGGTTATTCTGTGAATAGCAGATTCAAAATCTTGCCGAGCAAAAATAGCTATTTTATATTCGCGGCAAACTTTTGAATCTGCTACTCACAGAATAAAGTAGGTAAAACAATTAAAAAATTATTGTTTCTACAATCCTTTACGAAAAGACGTCATTTTGTAATACCTTCAGCGAAAATGTGAAGTCCGTCGCAAGTGAGAGAAATTCTCAAAACGTTTACTTTCGTTTCTAGTGACGAAAGTTAAATTTATATTTTCAATCATTTCCCGCCCTCGCATATAATGTTTTGATGACTTCAAAAGTAGATATGCTATGCCGATTCTAACTCTGAGTTAGAATCGGCATAGCTGCCGGTTACTCCCGCCACATGACACCGCCACTGGTTTGGGGCCTGTCACTGGGGTCTGAGACAGCTGGGAACGTTATGGAGGTTGTTTTGGGGGCCCGATCATATATAGAAAAAAATATGGTCGCCGTAGGTTGAGTGAGAAAAAATATTTGGGGGGTCTGGGGGCCGCGTCTGGGGTGTTAGGTGGTCTCTAGGTGTGTCACGGAGGTGTGAGAGGTCTTGAGATATTGTGGGGGTTGTTTTGGGGCCCATCCATATTTAGAAAAAAAAAGGAATTTCAAGATGTCCGTTATAGGGGGGGCCTTGCCTGAGATGTTTATCGGTCTCTGAGGTTGTCACTGAAGTTGAAGATATCTGGAGGCATTATGGGGGCCCAGCCATGTATAGAAAGAATATGGCGGTTGTAGGTTAGGAATTTCAAGATGTCCGTTATGGGGCTCCGCCTGGGGTGTTTATCGGTATCGGTAGACTACCACGGGGGGTCTGTGACAACTGGAGCCGGGGGGGTTTAGTTAACTTAGGGGCCCAATTTAAAAAATAGGCGAGGAAAATTTCTGGGGGCCGACTCTCTTGGGGTACTTATCGGTATCGAGAGTCTCTCACGGAGGTCTGAGATGTATGAGAACGTTAAGGGGGCCCAATAATTCGTAGAAAAAACAATCCCTCCCCGTAAACAATAGAAAAAAATTTCTGTTATGGAGGCCGAGCAGCCCCCGCCTGTAGGATATTCAGCAGCCTCTGGAGGTTGCCACTAAGGTTGAGACAGCTGGCGTACGTTATGAAGGTATGGGCATGGGGCCGATTGGAGCTCGCAGTCATAGAGAAGAAAAAGTATGACGGTTTTAGGTTAAGAATTTCATTATATATCCGTTATGGAGGCCGACACGCCTAGAATGTTCAAAAAAAAAATTTCGGTCTCGGTTGACTACTACGGAGCTCTGAGATATGTGAGGTTATCGTGACGCATTCGTGGGGGCCTGGAAGTCAACCATAAACAGAAAGAAAAAATATAACCGCTCATCGTTAACAAAGAAAAAAATTCCATCCGATTGCAACCAGTCTCTCCATACATACGTTAGTGTCGTTTGATATGTTTGAATATGCTTTTCGCGGCAAATGATTGCATCATAATTTGACCTTGACTATACAAAATATTCCCACGGTTCGAGCGTGCCGATTCTAAGAATTGCCATCTTTATTGCTTCTCGGAATTAGCTAACGACTGAAAAATTCCAAGAACTGGATAATGGTGTCAGCAAATTTCTCAGAAATCCAGAACTGACCAACACCAACACCTGAATAAACAATCAATTTCGAGAATTATGTCTCGCCACTGATTCTGAGAAATTAATTGCGTCGCAGTTCTATGTTTCTGTGAACGACAATAATGACATCATCATTCGAAATTTTCATAGTACAGTCAAACTCGGACATTTTACACAACCGAATTTCTTATTTTTTTTCCCAATGACAAAACAGTTGGATTTTTAATTTTCCATTTTATCTTAATTTAGGTCTTGTATTATTCGCTAAGTGGCATCACTATCGTTCAACCTTACAA